>VNJN01006972.1:3323-17485 GCA_008042485.1 Drosophila mayri | reverse complement strand
ACAGCAGTATCTCCGACACGACGGGATTCAGCCCAGCCTTTCTGGTTCAGGGAAGAGAACCTCGGCTGCCTCACGCCCTGTATGACGAAGTTACTCCGGGACGCGGAACCCCCGAAGTAACCCCAACGGAACGCAGTAGACAGCTGCACCGCATCTTTGAAGTCGCTAGAAACAATGCCGACCGAGCATCGGCTGATCAGCGGCGACATTATAATCTCCGCCGGCGAGAATGGAAGCCGCCGGTGGGATCACTAGTGCTGGTTCGACGCCACGCATTATCAAACGCCACGGAGGGATTCGCGGCGAAATTGGCAGCGAAATACGATCGGCCGTTCAAGGTCGCCAAGTTCCGGTCGCCAAACATCGTGCAGCTGCATATACCCGGTAGCCGTAGACGGCGGACCGCCAGTCTAAATCAGCTAAAACCATATCACGGCGAGGAGGCCGATACAGAAGAAGAGGAGAACGAAGACGTCGCCCCGATCGCCGAGAACAACTCCGTGTTCGGAGGACCCGAATAGGTGGTATCGCCATCAGGATACTCTGTCGCAACGGACAGAATTCATAGAGTCACTCGATGACGGGTGCGCCCGTCCGACACTCTGCTTCCCCGCCGGGGGAAAACTCGCGAAAACATACACCAAGTAGACGTATAGGTCGGCCAGAGATTCCGAGAGCAAATTAGCGTCTTGGGGAAGGTGCAAGTCTTCCTTCGCTCCACCCGGAAGTAGGTGGGGAGTGTGACGATGGTCACGATATGGCCGCCGCCACGACAATGTAAATAAAAATGTAAATAAAAATGTAAATATGTAAATAGTAGGTTAAGTTTCAGGTTAGGTAGATAGGGATTAGTGTATAAATAGTAGGTAAAGATTAGGAAAGATGTATATATGAAGTCCACACATAGGTTAAGGGTTAGGGAGGTAGGCGTTAGGGAAATCATAGGGCCGGGCCCACACCTCGGCCACACCGAGCCTGACGTCACGGGCAACACAACCCGCATCGTTGGCAACATCCTCCAGGAACGGGAGGAAACAATGATGAAACGGCTGGAACACGGGATCCGCCAATCAGGGATCGGCAGAGAAGGCCAGAGAGCGCGACCTGGGCAGAGACCCGCGGCGCAGGCGCCGACAGAGCAGCGATTGCAAAATCGGAATTTGCATGGGCCACCTGCTGCCCAGGAGAGACAGCGGGACAGAAAGCTCGCCATGCAGAAGAATGCGTGGAATACAGAACGGCGCGTGCCATCGATCGTGGCAGCGCAGCCGCAAAGGAATGGGCAGAATTAGGCCACGCAGAAATCCGATAAATCACTCGTTATTAGGCCAGCAGCGTGAGAAGTTCAAAGTAAAGCCCAGTGACAGACCCCGCTACAAACATACACATCCATCAGCATCAGGACACACACAAAGGACAACGAAGGACCCCCCCTACGGCAAGGAACACGACGACACGGAACTTTTTTTTCTCTTCACTTGGAGAAGCTCCACGAGCACACCGGGTGAGCCAACCGCGCCTGGCGCATTTATTCATAGTAGGGGACAAAGAGCGAGGAAAGGGGTGGGAAGTAAAGCGAAGCATTTTCACGAGCTCAGGGAATACGAGCACAGGCAAACATATAGATAAAAATAAAGAATAATATGAACACATGAACCATAACACTATTTTCTTCCTCGCTAACCAGCCCCTCACCCCCGCTGTGCCCCTCCTCCCCACCTCAGCCGCCGTTGGGTAATTCCAGGCGCGGATTTGGGCAGGACGGGGGCAGGAGCGACACGTTGCTGGGTCAAAATCCGGACGTGGACGCGGGCGGCGGCTGTGGGACCCTTCCTAGCCGTCTTTCCTAGTCCCAGTATGCGTGGCAGGGATAAGCACGGCGCCGCCGCTGGCGAATTGCGAGTCAAGGGGCATATTTAAAGGGAGGGCGACGGCCCGCCGTTGGGATGCCACGGCGGCGCCGCCGGGCCGCGGCAGCTCGGGCACGCCGGCGCTGTGGTCATAGGTCTGGGTTGCGGGCGCGGGAGCAGGCTGCTGGGTCACCCCGGGCCACGTCTCCAGTCTCTAGAGGGGGAAATCTGGCTGTTGGGAGACCCCGAGCCGGTAGTTTTCTGACCCGCCCAGCGTGGGCAACGCAATCTGGCAGTTGAGAGCCGAGAAAACCCACCCTAAAAACCCTCAACCTCGGCCCCTCCATTTCTTGGCGTTTCCAACCATAAATTTAACTGGAAAGGGACTCTGGGCCGCTGAGTTCATATCTCGGCCGTAGTGCATCCTTACAGTACATATTAATGTGCACAAACTGGAATTTTTAATTTAAATCTAACATTTTATTTACAGATAAAGCATAGTATCCAGACAGTAAGAAACCATCTTTAAGCAGTGAGAGAGAGCGAAATGCAAATAGTTGAAAACGGTTGTTCGTCAGCGGCCGTTTTAAAGGCCGGTAACCTGATACGAAAACAAATATACTAAAATAGTGTGTTGCACTTTTTAGTATTTTCCGAGCGGGCTGCGAAAAAGAATGGCAAATTTAATAAAACGGCCTGTTCTCGACCCTCGATTGCCCCTCTGTTTACCTTCTTCAGTTCCGTATATCCGTTAAATTTTCAAAAATCATCACAGGAGTTTGCTGCAGATTTACTTACTATAAAACAAACAAAAAATAATGATAAGAATGTAAAGTATTGATTTATTTATATTATAACATAGTAGCCTAATGTTTACAAAACTTAAATCTAATACAGAAGTCATGGCGTCTGGGGCCTTCGGCTGTATTCTTTTCAGTTTGCTTTTACTTTGTTTACATACTATTTAATAGAATTGAATTTAATTAATTGTATTCATCTCATTTTTAGATCTGATAATATATATTAAAATGTTTAATTAGTTTTGAAATATTACTTTTATTTTATGGTGTTGGATGAGATATTGCAGAGATAGTCGTATTCTGAGGGCAGAAGGGAAGTTATTTTAGATTATGATAGGGCATGATATTAGAAGGTGAGAGGGAGCGAATTATTGATATAAAAACATGTTAACAATACGTACATAGGAAGAATATTGCCCTTTAATTGATCTCGCAAGTATGGCCTCAATCGCTTTTTCTTTGGTTAAGAATCTTTCTTATCTATTACGACAATAATTACTGCCATGGCAATAGTAGTTTTTATTTTCTTGTTTTTTATTTTTAAAATGTTGTAAACAAGCATGTATGATCGCATCACTTGCCGGCCAAAAATGCCAAACAGATAGTAAAATCAGCGGTCACTCTTGAAAAGATAAAACATTTGTTCCGCTGCAAAACGTTTTACTGTCTGGATACTATGCTTAACAAACAATCCCGTAATGATCTTCAGTAGTCGGAGGAAACGCGTAACAATTGGCGTTAATACTGAAATAATGCTTACAACAATTTTACTTAAATAAATATATGAAATTTATTTACAAAATGGAGCAAATTTATTTGGGATTCCAGGGATTTTCTTTTGTGATTCCTCTAGGATTCTTTCCTGAATTCCCCGGTGATTTCAGCTATAAATTCCGTGTTGATTCCGGCGTGAATTTACTTCGAAAGTCAAAAGGAATTTCTGGCACAAATCAGGACGGATTCCGCGGTGATTCCCCTGAGAGACTGAATTCATCGCTGCAGCCCTTTTTTTTTAATTTTTGTATGAAAATTCCATTAATTAGTCCTCGTCTTAGTCTTTTTTTATGTAATAATCTCTACCATGCCCTTTATTTGTTGAAGTTTTGTCGATAAGATGTCTATTTCATCCTTTGAATTAGTGTTCAATCTTAATTTATTTATAGCTCTTTCGAAATTGACAACGCCATCAATGAAATCCTGTTAGTTTATTACATGTGTAAGGTATTTGTGAGATTGTTTGATTTTTGCTTGTCCCAGGTTCATCTTTAGTAAGGGGGTATTGTTTCCTAACTGTTGGATCTTTAAGTCCTGGGCTGCGACGAACACGAATCTGTAAGATCGATAGGAGTTGGGTTTGTTTTAATTCTGTTTTTAATTTTTGCCTTGTGTAGTTTTTGTTTTCTAGCCGATATTAGTGTAATTTTGTTATCCTTTAACACTTCATGTTCAGAAAAACGGGGGTTAAGTTTATTCCTTTTTTTTTCTTTTCGGTATATTATATCGTCTGCCCTGACTGAGACTGGTTGTGTTCTATGATCGTTTAGTCTTTCGATTCTACTGTTAATTTTTTCATTTAGCTGCGCTTTAATTTTTGGATAAGGGTATTTTGAAATTCATTTAGTTTTTGTAGGTAATCGTGTTCAGAATTAAAGTCAATTTCCTTGTTGAATATGTGTATTCTTCCCGAGAGTAATTCAAATGGTGTATGTTGTAGTCGCCGAATGTATGCTATTGTTTTAGGTGGTTAGAGTTTTTAATAGAATTTCTTCGTGGTCCCGTTCCAGCTTATTAGCTTTCCTTGTCTCGTAAATAATTCGGTAAATTTGCTGTTAAAGAGGAACGCTATCTTTCTACGGGTGAATTGCTCTTGGATTGCTGGAATGAAGTGATCGTGTTCCTGTGGATCAGGAATATCTGTTAAAAGGTCTCGGCACCTAATTATCTTGTAACTTCTAAAGTGTTTTAGGTAGGCTTCCTCTTATAACTTAAAGATTTTTTCTAAAGCGAATATGGCGTGTAATCTGTTTGGTGATAAAATTTCTTGCAGAATTTCTCTAACTCTTTTGAGGTCGAAACTAGTTCTGGATATCGTGCGTCTAAGTTTGTTTTTGAATAAAATGTGGTTTTTTGTCCTGTCTTCGTTCCTATCTCAAAAATATACTGTGTTTTACATTCGTTTAAAGGTTTATCCGCTATGATTGCGGTTAAGTTGTTGGTAGAAGGATTTAAAATGCAGTTTGTATGTATTTCTACACGACTTAAAGAATCGGCCACGACGTTTTGAACTCCCTTCTTGTATACAACTTCATAATCATATTCTAGCAGTTGCAACTTCCACCTGACCAATTTGGAATTTGACTCTTTGAAGTTCATCAGCTAGGTTAGGGGCTTGTGATCGGTGATTATTTGGAATTTTTGGCCGAACAGGTAGGTTCGAAAGAATTTTGTTGCCCAAATAATGGCTAGCATTTCTTTCTCGACGGTCGATTAACTTGTTTCCCGATCGTTCAGAGTTCTGCCCGCGAATGACCCTGGTCTGTCGGAACCCAGAGTTTCTTGTGACAGGACCGCACCTATAGCCACATTGCTGGCATCAGTAGTCAGAATGAAGGGTTTATTAAAATCGGGATATTTCAATAAAGGGTCATTACAAAGTAAGGCTTTGCAGATCTTGAAAGCTTCTTTATATATCTCGGTTTGTAGCACCGAGGCTTTCCCTTTTAATTGCTTGGTGTTCGGTTTAGAAATCTTTGCAAAGTCTCTGCTTAATTTCCAATAATATCCTAAACAACCGAGAAAAGATTTTATTTCTTTCTTTGTGGTAGGAATTGGAAAAGCCTTAATGGCTTCAATTTTTTTTTTTGGTTTGGTTTGATACCTTCTTCAGTGAAAATATGTCCTAGGTATTCGATTTCCTTGCGCAAAAACTCGGACTTGTCCGGTTGAATCTTTAAGTTAGCTTGTCTTAGTCTGGAAAATACTGCGTCTAGATCGCTTATGTGTTCTTGTAGTGAAGGTGAAAATACTATGATGTCGTCCAGATATACCAGACAACAGTCTCCATTGAGCTCCGCCAGCACATTGTCCATAACTCTCTGGAAGGTAGCTGGGGCGTTTGTCAGACCGAAAGGCATACGAACGAATTCGTAATATCCTCCCTGTGCCGTAAAGGCCGTCTTTGAGGTATTTCTTGGTTCCATTTCGATTTGATGATACCCACTAGCGAGATCTATAGCTGTGAAATATTTAGCCCTGTCAATCCTGTCCAGTACATCGTTAATGTTTGGCATGGGATATCTGTCCTTTTCCGTTTATTCGTAAAGCTTCCTAAAATCTACCACCATTCTCCATTTCTTTATTTGGGACGCATCCATTTTCTTTGATTCTAAGAATACTGGAGCGCTCCAAGGCGTATGGCTATGTCTGATTATATTTTGATCTAGCAGTTTGTCTATTTGTTTTTGGATTTCTATTGACTCCGTCGGACTGAATCAAATGGTCTGCAAAGTACAGGTCTGTTGTCTGTTTTACTTGGTTTGTCAATGACAATTTGTCGCCTTCGCGGAACACTAAGCCCGAAAATTTCCTAAAGATCTGAGACAGCTGTTGTTTTTCTTCTTCGTTTAAGTGGTCGGTTCTAATATTATTAAACTCTGAGAAGCAATGTTCCCCTTCGTGCACAACGTCATTCGGTAACACGTTCACAAAAATAAAATTCTCTTCATTGAACTTGTTTACTTCTAGTCTTGAGTCTGAACAAAATTTTTTTGGTGTAGTGGAAATCATATTAATTTCAATCAGAGGGAAATTGTTACGTGCTGTTTAAATGCTTGGTGTTATGAAAAAATCCTGCTCAAATTGAATGTGATCGCACATGAATGGCCCTTTCTTAACGTTTACCGGAATTGTGATTAGTGATTTAGATTCTTCATCAATTTCGTATATCTGTGACGAACGATTTGGTTCCATATATAGGGGTATTTCCACAGTTGATGTGGTGAAATTTAGCTGCGCGATATCGATTTTTGCCGGGAGTTGGATCAGAATGTTCATACTAATTAATCCGCAAAAAATTGGTGAAAGACGAATAATAGAAAAGGGAATTTCCTTGGGTCGTTAATTTTTTCAAAGATGGTAAATATGGCCATCTGTTGGATAGGATACTTCTGTAGGACTTTAGTAATTGTAACTGGTTTATCTAACCTAACATTTTCATCCTGTGATACAAATCTTGGGTCGATAAACGAACCGTCTGCGCCGGTATCTATCAGGAATTTCAATATTTGTCTGTGTTGAAATGACAGTTCGATGTACGGTAAATTTGTGTCTAAACGACTATCGGCGACATAAGGCTTTTGATAGAAAATGTTGCTCCTCGTCAATGTTGTGAGCTCAACCTGCCTCCTCTATTTTATTTTTTGTCTCGACGTTAAACAATCTTTGTCCGTTTTATTGAAACTTGTTATTGTTAGACGGGCTTCTTTTGGCCGCAGCAGTAGATGTGTTTGGTACGTCGTCGCCTGCTGTTATTGCGTGGAGTCTATTGTTACGAGTACTCTTGTAATTTGTTCTGTCATAGGTCAACCTGTTGGTCCGGTTGTAACGGTTATAGTCTTTTTTTTAAATTGGTTATAATCCCTGTTCTGATATTGATAACCGTTTCTATTCTGAAACGGTCATTCTGCCTATTTGTCTGCCTATTTTGTGCCCCATAAGTAGAATTATCTGCCAAATAAAAATTTCTCTCCTTAATCGCAATGTAGTATGCTTCCTCCAGCCCTGTCGCTCTAAAAGCCCTAACTATTGCGCTTAAATTTCACCTGAGTCCCGAAAGAAATGCCGTCATGCAGGTCTGCGACACTACCTTCTGCCTGTCTCTAATTGCAGGTTGTTCCGTTTCTTCCGTTTCGATTATTCTAAACAATGCTTTCTTGTTTTTTGTGATTTGCTCATAAGATCTTTGTAAGGATAGTTGTTTTTGTTTTAAAATATATAGTTCTGTCTCTTCGTCCCTCCTGTCTCTGCAGTGTCTTATCAACGCGTCTTTAATTTCGTCCCATATAAGGTTTGCTCCCGAGGCAATCACCGCTTCGTCAGCTTTTCCTTCTATTTTCTGCCTAATTGCTCTAAGGAGCATCTGGCCATACGGCGTCTGGTCTGTACCCCTAATCATTAGAATTATTTCTTCGACATTATTGATAAACTCGTTTAATGTAAACGGGGCTCCAGAGTAAGGGGGTAAAAATCGAATAACATCAGGAATTTTCATCGATGCAAACAGATCCGCATGATTGACAACCGCGAAGCAAAGATGAGATGGTGAAGAATTGGTGCTAGCGTCCATGGCTGGAGGTGAGGGTGTTATAACCGGTCTTAAGGACAGAGATATTTCTTGGGGTAATTGAGTGTTAGTGGTCTGTTTTTTAGTACCGCCTCTAGTACTGACTCTGCTGGTTGGTAATAAGCATTTGCCTTTGGAAATATTCGGCATTAAGTTTATTTAGTGTGACAAAATGAATTCGCTTCTTGTTTCGTATTTGAGTATGTTAGAACTTTTATCTTGTGTACTGTAAGGATGCACTACGGCCGAGATATGAACTCAGCGGTCCAGAGTCACTTTCCAGTTAAATTTATAATTGGAAAACGTCAGAAAATGGAGGGGCCGAGGTTTTGAGGATTTTTAAGGAGGGTTTTCTCGACTCCCAACTGCCAGATTAAATTGCCCACGCTGGGCGGGTCAGAAACTACCGGCTCGGGGTCTCCCAGCAGCCAAATTCCCCCCTAGAGACTGAAGTCGTGGCTCGGGATCACCCAGCAGCCTGCTCCCGCGCCCGCAACCCAGACCTACATGCCCAAGCTGCCGCGGGCCGGCGGCTCCCCCGTGGTATCCCAACGGCGGGCCGTCGTCCTCCCCTAAATATGCCCCCTTGACTCGTAATTTTCCAGCGGCGGCGCCCGGGCTAATCCCTGCGGCGAACAGAGATTGGGCAAGACGGCTGGGAAGGGTCCCACAGCCGCCGCCCGCGTCCACGTCCGGAATTTAACCCAGCAACGTGTCGCTCCTGTCCCCGATTGCCCAAATCCGCGCCTGGAATTACCCAACGGCAGCTGAGGTGGGGAGGAGGGGGCACAGTGTGGTGTGAGGGGCCGATTTGAGTAGGAAATAAATAATGTTACTTTTCGTGTGTTCATTCTGTTATTTTATTTCATGTGTGTTTGCCTGTCCTATTTTCCTACCCCTTTGTCTGTGTTATCAGCTCCCTAGTGTTCACACCATGTTTTATAATTTAGAAGTGGCTGGCGCAGTTCGATCACCCGAGAGTTGTTTCCTCTTCCTTGTCGTCGGTGTCCTGGTCGTGTCTGGGATCCCCGTTGTCCTGGGTTTCGGATACCGGTCAAAAATGTATGTGTTTCCCGGGGGGGTGGGGGGTCACTTGTTTCGATTTTCATCTCGCACTTCTAAAATCGCTGCTGGCCCAATTACGAGTGATCTTTTCCGCTCATTCCAGCCGTCGCGTGACCCAATTCTGCCCGCTCCTTTACCGTCTGCGCTGCCACGATCGATGGTGCGTGCCGTTCCGAATTCCACACATTCTTTGCCTGACGAGCTTTCTGTCTCGTTCCCTCTCTTGGGCTGCAGGTGGTCCATGAAAATTCCGTTTTTGCCTTCCACCGCTCTGTCGGCGCCTGCGCCGCGGGTCTCTGCCCGGATCGCGCTCACCGGCCTCCTCTGCCTGTCGCTGATTGGCGGATCTCGTGTTTCAGCCACTGCGTCATTTTTTCCTCTCGTTCCTTGAGGATGTTGCTAACGGTGCGGGCTATGTTGCCCGTGACGTCAGGCCTGGTGTGGCCGAGGTGTGGGCCCGGCCCTATGATTTCCTAACGCCTTATAGCCCTAACAAATATGTTCAAACTTATTCTACTCTTATACCTAACCCTAGAATACTGTTTACATTACGTTTTGACTTCATATTTACATCGTTATTTACATATTTTTTTATTCGTGGCGGCGGCCACCCTGTGACCGTCGTCACACCCCCCGCCTACTTCCGGGTGGGGCGGAGGAACACCCGTACCTTTCCCAAAACGCTGATCTGGACCCGGAACCTCTGTCCATCTTCCTCCTCCAGGTACCGGCGGTTTTTTCGAGCCGTGGTCCTCAACCGGTCCTGCACTCGCCGGATTAATGGCGCGGAAAGTCTCCCGCCTGGGGGCCATCACCCATGGCTCCTGGCGATGCCATGGCACTTCTCGCGACCGTGGCTCCTCCTCCTCCGACGCGCTGCTGGGCGAATCCTCCCACGGAGCGGAGCGCCTCCTCCGGGCCGGCGTCTCCGTCGGCGGCCGCGTCGACAGGTTGCCGACTGCGGCAGACGCACACTTGGTGGGTGGGCGTCGGGCCAGGAACGGTCTGGGGCCGAATATCTCGTCCGGCGTGGGCGAGACCAGCGTGTTGGGGTCTACGGTGGCTCTATAACCCTCCCGTAGGGGGCTGTAGGTCACCGTTCCCCAGGGGATATCCCGTCCGAGTGTCCTCGGCGGCGTTTCCGTTCTCTCCACTAGCGGTGGGGGCCCGGTGTCCCCATCGGAGTCTTGTTCTTGCCCTTCCTTCGCTCCAGGCACCGGCACCAACTCGGCCAGGGTGCGGTGCGATATTTCGCCAAAGCAGGCCCGCAGCTCCGATCCAGCAAGGGCGGCCACCTCTAGTGGATCGTGTCCTGGAACGGAGCGCCTCCGTTCGACGAGGTAGAGTTCCTTAAAGCTCTCCTCTACTGCCGCCGATAGCCAGGAGTAGTCCCTGACCTCCGGGGGGTCTCCTGGCTTTGGGGCGTGGATGGCCGCAGTTAGTGGGGGCGGGCCAATTAAAGCCGCCGTCACCGCCACTCTGGTGAGCGGGCGCCCGGCCGGCCATAAAAATAGCGGGAGTCCGCGTCCCGTCATCGTTAAGCGTTCTGTGAAAGAGGAGATGGTTAATTTATGTTGCCTATCCAATTCCTACCTAACGGTGTGCCTATCTTGGTCCCTATGTAGTTCATTTATTTTCCCCGCCATGGGAACTCTGACCTAGATGCCCATTCGGTGTGTGTTCTCGCTAGTTTTTCCCCGGTGGGGAAGCAGAATGTTGGACGGGCGCACCCGTCATCAAGTGACTCTATGAATTCTGTCCGTTGTGACAGAGTATCCTGATGGCGATACCGCCTATTCAGGTCTCCCGAGCGCGGAGTTCTTCTCGGCAGTCGGAGCGACTTTTTCGTTTTCATCCTCTTCTGTATCGGCCTTCTCGCCGTGATATGGTTTTAGCTGATTTTGACTCACGGTCCGCCGTCTACGGCTGCCAGGAATGTGCAGCTGCACGATGTTCGGCGACGGGAAATTGGTAATTCGCTGCCAGTTTCTCCGCGAATCCCTTCGTGGCGTTTGATAATGCGTGGCGTCGGACCAGCACTAGTGATCCCACCGGCGGCTTCCATTCTCGCCGGCGGAGATTATAATGTCGCCGCTGATCGGCCGATTCTCGGTCGGCATTATTTCTAGCGACTTCAAAGATGTGGTGCAGCTGTCTACTGCGTTCCGTCGGGGTTACTTCGGGGGTTCCGCGTCCCGTCATACAGGGCGTGAGGCAGCCGAGGTTCTCTTCCCTGAACCAGAAAGGCTGGGCTGAATCCCGTCGTGTCGGAGATACTGCTGTTTATCGCCAACGATATTTCTGGGAGCAGCTTATCCCACTCGTTCTGGTCATTCCCATCCAGAAGCGGCTCAGGATCCGTTCCCGAAATGCACGCTCCAGGTGTGTTCCTGTGGCTCTGCGTAGTGGGATCAACTCCACCCATTTGCTGAAAGAGTCAAGGAAAACTAAAAGCATCGTGTTTCCTTGTTTCGATCGCGGCAGCGGACCGACGAAATCCGCGCATAGGACGTGGAATGGTTCCTCCACTTGGCGTGTGAACATATGTCCCGCCGGTTTCTCCTGACTGACCTTGTACTTTTGGCAACTCAGGCAGTTTCGTACGTAGCGAGCGACGTCGCGAAAGAGTCCTGGCCAATAATACCTCTGTGCCACGCGATTACTCGTCTTCCGGACTCCCAGATGTCCGGCAGCGGGGATATCGAGGTTTTCCAGTAGAAGCCGATGGCGATAATCCGCTCCTACACACAGCTTCCATGGTGTGTACTCCTCCTCCTGTGGCCGTAGTCCGATGCGGCTATAAAGCTGTCCGCTTTCCTCTCGATAATCTGCAAACTTAGCAGGTTCGGTCCGAACCTTCTTTGCGAGCCATTTGCAGTTTGTCCCTTGTACCTGTGCTTGCTGCGCTACTGGCAGCGGTTGGCGTGAGAGGGCGTCGGCCACTAAATTCTGGGCTCCCCTCCGGTAGTGAAAGTCATACTGATACTGCTGCAGCTCGAGTGCCCATCGAGCGATTTTCCCCGTCGGATTATCTATGGAGTTTAGCCATTTCAAGGTCAGTAATCACCTCGAACCTGTATCCTTCGATGTAACATCGAATCTTCCTTACGGCCCATACGATGGCAAGACACTTCTTCTCGGTCACCGAGTAGTTTCTTTCCGCGCTATTTAAGCGTCGGCTGGTATGAGCCACTCGCTCTTGTCCATCAATGGTCTGGGTTAGTACGGCTCCAATGCCATACTCGCTGGCGTCTGTTTGCAGCACGAATTTCTGCTCGAAGTCCGGGCAGACTATGACAGGTGCTTCTGTCAGTCGCGTTTTCAGCTCCTGAAACGCCTGATCCTGTCGTGGCGTCCAGTGCCATTTCTTGCCTTTCTTCAGCAAAGATGTCATCGGCTCCACAATATCGGCGAAGTTGGGGACAAATCGGCGATACCAAGATGCGATTCCCAGGCATCTCCGAAGTTCCTTTAAACAAGTTGGCGTTTTCAGCTCGCGGATCGCGGCTACCTTATCCGGGTCCGTGTGGATCCCTTTCTCACTTATTACATGCCCCAAGTAGGCGATGTACCGCTGAAAGAAATATCATTTGTCCCTATTTAGCCGCAGGTTGCTTCTGCGTAATCGGCGAAATACGTCTCGAAGGTTCTCGACGTGTTCCTCCAGCGTCGACCCGATGACTATAATGTCGTCTAAATAAGCGAACGCATGCGGCTCCATGTCCGGACCGATTACCGTACCCAGGGCCCGCTGAAACGTCGCTAGGGCCGAGTGAAGTTCAAATGGCTCGCCAATGGAATAGGCCAAGGTCGAAATGAACTCGGCGTTTCGTAGTCGCTCCAAAATCAGGTGGATCCTTGGCAGCGGGTACGCATCCGGTACAGAGTTCTCGTTCAACTGCCTGTAGTCGATGCACATCCATGCGTCACCGTTTTTCTTGGCCGCGATCACAATCGGGGCACTGTGCGGACTCTTCGATGGCTCGATACGGCCACCCCTAAGCAGCTCGTCTATCTGCCTATCAATGATGGCTCTCATGGCCGGATTTCGGGAAAAATACCTTTGTTTTATTGGGCGGTCGTTGCGCATTACGATCCGGTGCTCCGAGATGTGGGATACTCCGTCCAGACTCTCAAATTTTTCCAATTCCTGTTCTAGGAATTCCTTTACCCAGGGCTCTGGGTATCCTTGTTCCGATTCCGGCGGGTCCGGTTCCTTAGTTGGATGATTCACAGAGTCAACCGTGCCGCAGAGGGGCGCGCTTCTTGGAGGTGCGAAAAGGATTTTGCTGCGCGGCGGTGGTGTTCGCATGGCTCCAACATGGCTCCAACTGTTTGGCCGACTGGTTGAGGGTACCTCTATATCTCGGGCTGTTCCAGTGCATGAATTCCCATTTGCTGCCCGCGGGGCAGGGGTCGGCGGTTGTCTTTGTACAGTACGCGGCTTGGGTACTGGTCCTTGTGTCGCGGTCGGCCCCTCCTGGGTAACCGTGCCAAATCTTTGATGCATTTCCTCTGTTATTCTTCCTGATTGTCTCCTCGTCGACACTTCTCGTCGTTCCGCAGAAGGCCCGAGTGTGTCTAACTCCTGGTGGCCCGCTTGTGTCTTCCCTGGGAGTCCGGTTCCTGGTGGCCCGCTCGTGGCTTTCCTGGGAGTCTAACTCCTCGACAAACTCCTGGTGGCATGCTAAGGGCTTCCCTGGGGGTTCGTCCTGGTCGTGAGGCATCTTCTTGTGATCCTCCTCGTCGTCTTCCTGCCTGTATTCTCTCTAGCATCTCGTCTTCTTGTGATCCTTCCCGCTGTCCTGTGCGTGGTTGATCCTCCTGTGTTCCTTGTTGTATTCCGCATTGTTCGTCGTCCCCTGTTCCCTGAGTCCGTGCCCACGGTGGCTTCGTGTGTTCGTCTGGCATCAAGTCAAGGGTTTGTCCCCCGCACTGAATGGAGGCTCCAATTCCACACAGGAAATCCATCCCTAATAATACGTCGTCCAGTGCGTCCGCCATGACCAGTAAGATGGTCGGTGCGCTGCGATTCCCGCAATGGATATTTGCCGCTAGTGCCCTGGTCAACTCCCGGCATGTCCCATCGGCGAGTTTGACCTGTGT
>VNJN01006965.1:0-19108 GCA_008042485.1 Drosophila mayri | reverse complement strand
CTTCTTAAATTGTTTACCTTATCCTTAGAAACCTCGCACTTTCCCCTTATTTGGAAGGAATCATTCATTATTCCTCTCCACAAAAAAGGTAACAAATCGGAGGCCAACAACTATAGAGGCATCTCTAAGCTTTTAGCCATTCCTAAACTTTTAGAAAACATTATTACTCCACATTTGCAGCACCTTTGTAGATCGGTAATTTCTCCATGTCAACATGGATTTGTTAAGCGAAGATCAACAACTACAAACCTTCTGGAGCTCACTTCCTTCATTATGAGGGGTTTCCAGAATAACCTTCAAACGGATGTAATTTATACTGACTTCAGTAAATCATTCGATTCTGTTAACCATTCCCTTCTCCTCAGAAAACTCGACTTAATGGGCTTTCCAATTGACCTTCTTAGGTGGATCTCTAGTTATCTGACTAGCAGGACGCAAAAAGTCCTCTTTAATAATAATTTATCTAATGTTCTCCAAGTCACCTCAGGTGTCCCGCAAGGGTGCCACCTGGGGCCCTTATTGTTTACATTATTTATTAACGATCTGCCCAAAGTTATGACAAATTCTAGAGTACTCATGTACGCTGATGATGTCAAGCTTTGCGTGCAATATAAAGACGTTGCTTACCAGTCCGACTTAAAAACAGATCTTGTTAGCTTCCAAACCTGGTGTTGTATAAACCTAATAAACTTAACTGGCTCCAAATGTAAGCTAATGACATTCTCTCGTGTCGTTCCCAAGCTTGCAACTTACACACTTAACTGCTGCTCTTTGGAAAGAATTAACTCAGTCGATGACTTGGGGGTCCGTCTGGATCCCAAACTTGACTTTATTGATCATATTTCGTACATGGTAAATAAAGCCATGGGTATGCTGGGATTTATTAAACGGTGGTCGAAAGAACTCGATGATCCTTATGTTACTAAAACTTTATATATTTCATTAGTTCGCCCTATCTTAGAATATGGATCTTGCGTTTGGAGCCCACAGTACGGAGTCCATAGTAAACGCATTGAATGGGTTCAAAAGAACTTTTTGCTTTTCGCTCTACGCGGTTTAATTACCTTCATTTATAACCTTATTAATGGCGACGTGGAAAGTACTGACTTGTTAGGCCAGATCTATTTCCACGTTCCGAAATACTAGATCGTACATACCCTTATTTTTGCGCCACTGTAGAACCTCCTATGAACTGCATGATCCCTTTATAGTACTGTGTGCAAGTCATAATGATTTGTACTCGGTAATCTCACTTGCTGATTGTCTTCCTAAACTAAAAACTTTAATCCTTACCCACTTAAATTGCATGCAAGCAAACATTCAGGCAGCTCGCCGGCAGCTTTTTTCCTCGTTTTCTTTCCTATATTTTCAATCGCGTCTACTAATATTTAACCCTAATAGGCACGTGCCTGGTTTCATAAGGGCCACTTGAGTATACTGACCGTAGTGCATCAACGTCCAAAGTATATTTCAAGAGGTGTTGCCGTTTTCTGCGTCTAAGTGCCGAGAAGCGGCTCCGGGCGGTTCTCGTTAACCGATATTGCTCCAGCTGCTTGGGTCACGAGCACTCCGACGGATCGTGTCGGCGAGGGGACTGCTGCAAGACGTGTCACCACACACGGCTACACATCGTGGAAGAGCCGCGAGCTCGGCGCCAGCCACGTCAGGAGGAGCACCGATCACGGAGTGCGGGGGACATCGGTTGCCGCCCACCGGTAGTCCGCCCTCGTCAGCCGCGCCTAGGCAATTTTCCGCCTCTCGTCAAGGGCCCCCGCAGGACGCGGCCCCTGCGCCAACCATGTCATCGCTGCTGCAGCGGAATAACGTCAACGTTTTGCCGACTGCGCTTGTGTGTTTGTTCGGCCACCGTGGGTTCCAAAACCGACGATAGCGTGCGGCTGGACGTAATTTTTAAAATCGAGCTTCACGTGCTCGTTCGTACGCCGTCCCGAGAGCTGAGCGATGCCAATTCCGAGGCATCACCCTAGCTGACGAGCGGTTTTATTTGGCAGCCACAATTTCCGTTGTCCTGGGCATTGTCCGCGCATCATGCAGTCGGGCTTTTTGAAAATTCAGGACGGACTACCAGTGGCCCAAAGCACCGTTTTCGGATGGGTCGTGTCTGGAGCCTGCCACCAGCCATAACGACCACAAAGGACCTATTGGAACCCGAGTGATTGCAAGGGGGCGAAATGTTTAGGTAAGAGCACCCGCGCTTGCCCCTGTTGCTCAAGTACTCGGGTCTGCCGTCGCTATTCTCGCTCTCGCGCTCCGCTGTCCGCCACTCGGGCCCGATTCCGTACTGTTAAGCTCAGCTTATCGGTCGGGAGCGCGGCCCTTATGTAAAGTTAAGTTAGTTCCATATATGAAGTCGAATAAAACACTTGCGATTGTGCCCCTACAAATTTACCCACAACGCCTCCAACTCTTTCACTTCGAGCCCACGGGATATTTGTTCGCGTGAAATTAATTCTACTGGGACTTCTTTCCCTTTCTGGCTATCTTTGGCGGCAGAAGCGCCCCACTGCACAAATAGGAAAGAAAAATATAGGTCAATGTTAAAACCGAATTTTTATGAAATGTATAAAGGTTGTCTTCGTAATCCAATTGTAAGCTGCAAGGGTATAAACTCTTTTCCGAGCCATAGTTAATTTCCTTTATTATTTTTTTGGTTAATTCTTTAATAAATTAATTGCTTTTTTATTCTAACCAATATGTAATGTACGATATATATATATCTTACAGGCTCGAATACAGGCTCATCAAGTTGCAAACATCTGCATAAAATTTTAATACTCTACATAGGTATACATAATTGATATTGATATTCAGCATTTAACCTTAAGGTAAATTTACCGATGAAGTACTTACTCTGAATATATTACACGCCAATAAAACATTCTCTGGGTCATACATGTGAATATGAGAGGTTGGAATTTTATCAAATTTTGAAAATATAGTCATCTCATGTTTTGACATGAAGTTATGCTTTTTCTCTTTTCGCGTCAATGTAGCTATTAAAGTATTGTCACTCCAACTATCGTGAGTGTTAAAATAAGTATCTGCGAATTCATGAATATGGTAAAAGGTTTCATCGATGATACAATCTTTTGAATTCTCCTCATAACAGTTTAGCTGATGAATTTTCTTCTCTACCCTTTGTTTACGTCTTTGCTCACGTTCATCACCTATTTCACCTTTAACTAATAAAGGAGAAGACGTTCTGAATGGCTTCTTGTCATTTGCCTTTAATATTTCACACTCTTGTAATGCTTCACCTTCATTTCTAAGACTTCTTTTATTAGTTAATTTATTCGAGCTTATTGCTTCATATATAGGCTCAGGTTCGACATTTATTTTTGAAGTATTGCTAGATATAGGTGGTGGAGGGGGTGGCATTGTTGGCTCGGGAAGTGATGAAACGCATTTACCACCAACACTCTTTCCTGTTTTTCCGGAATCAAAAGTGGAAGTGTTTTGTACACAAAGATTTATCTAAAAAATAAAAAAGGGTAAATTATAGATCATCCACTACTAACTATAAAATTGTTTCTCCTGTTTTGTAATCTACTTACTTCATCATTAAGATCGTGTACTAAGTTATTCATTTTAATATTTATTTCTTCAATGAGTGGGTTTGTTAATGAGCTTTCGGATGATTCGCCTAAAAAGGCAAATATATGATCTAAGTCAATGGTGTCTTGTTGAATTATACTTCCGATAGTTTCAACTGTTTGTTTGCTTGAATCGACATTGTCTGTAAATAGCTTTGACGATACGTTGATGCTTTCTGAAATATGTGACAGAGCGTATATTTCTTCTTGAACTAGCCTGAAATCAAAAATATTAATACATATGTCAAATTTGTGTCAGGATTCAAGTTTTTAGTTTAGGAAGGCTTTCAGGGTAATAATAAGGATATTTCGGAGAAACCTCTTATTCAACGTTGAAACACAATTAGTTCTGTTCGGCATCTCTGCTCGGCAACACAATCTAAAATAATGCAATGCTCTCCTTTCACATTCTCATTTCACACTTTGTAAAGTGCAGTCATCTTTAAATGTAAAAGAACTAGCAGCTATGATATGATATCGTATGATATATTATATGATATATATATATATATTATCGTATGATTATATATATGATATATTATCGTATCGTACGAAAATCTAAAATTGTGGTAGGAGTTTCTTTGCCTACTTTGTTTTGGACTTCAGAAACCGAACGCCATTGGATTTGTTTTTATTTTTCAGACTTGCAAAAATGTATCAGACCAGAAAATAATTCTGATCCTGAAGGGTAGTAACTAGTAAAATAGTATTTTAAATAGAATTACGTAGGCCCGAGTAAAAAATGCTAACTTCAGCACGTTAGAATTTTTTATATAGGCAAATCCCACGTGTCACACGCTACATTCTTTTTTGAAGGGTTTTTTTTTAAGATTTGCTGTAAACTTTTGTTATGTGTTTAGAGTGAATTGAGAGTACTTTCGAAGAGTAAAAGGTTTAATTTCACAGGAGTCACTGTTTTGAAAATATTGTGAGGTGTCGCACGCGACACAAAGTGGAAGTTAGTTTCAAAATTTTCATTTTGCAAAATAAACCATATAAAAGTTAATATCTTAAAAAGAAAGTTAAGATGATTAGAAGACAAAAACAGATCGTTCGGTCTTAATAATGTTTACGGATTTTTAGCAAAGCCGTAAACCCATTGTGTCGCACGCTACATTTTTTCCCATCGGACTTTGGACGCTGTTTTTTATTATTTAAGTACATTAGAAGATCATATATGTATTTTATTTTGAATATTTGCATTCTTCTAGAGATGTTAGAAACCAAAAGTCAACGAATAAGTCCTAAGTTTAGAAGAAATAAGCAAAACAAAACATGCCATTTTTATACCCGCTACCCATAGGGTAGAGGGGTATTATAACTTTGTGCCGGCAGGAAATGTATGTAACATGTAGAAGGAGGCATCTCCGACCCTATAAAGTATATATATTCTTGATCAGCGTCAACAGCCGAGACGATCTAGCCAAGTCCGTCTGCCTGTCTGTCCGTCTGTCCGCATAAAACACTGGATCTCAGACACTATAAGAGATAGAGCTCTAATTTGTTTTCGACAGTATTTGTTATGCGTGCACGCAGATAAAGTTTGATCATCGGATAAGAATCTTGTAAGATATTCGAGAAGCAATTTTAACAAATGGTAATAATTATTAGCCGCTTTAGTGCAATAATAACGCGTTTTTACACACATAAATACACGTGTGTGTATTTTTGTATGCATGTTACACTTGCATTTGCATTTGTCCGTTATGTTCACACAGTCGAGCTCGCTCGACTGTAGCTTTCTTACTTGTTTTATATATTTTTATACCCTTGCACGGTATTATAATTTTAGTCAGAAATTTGCAACGCAGTGAAGGAGACATCTCCGACCCTATAAAGTATATATATTTTTTATCAGGATCAACAGCCGAGTCGATCTGTCCGTTTCTACGCAAACTAGTCTCTCAGTTTTAAAGCTATCTGAATGAAACTCTGCAGTTAGTCTTCTATATACTCTCACTCGTACATATGTCGGAACGGGGCAGATCGGACGACTATATCATATAGCTGTCATAGGAATTGGAAAATTTTTAGAAAAAAAATCGGCTGTCTATATCCTATAGCTTCCATATGAACAATCAGGAAAATAAAGGAAAACCCATAACTGTCAGTTTTCAACATATTTTCATCAAAGTTAAGATTTAGCCATCTTATATTATTCCTGAATTTTGGTTTTAATTTGATGAAAATCGGTAGACTATATCCTATAGCTTCTATAGGAACAATCAGGAAAATAAAAGAAAACCCCATAACTTTGTCAGTTTTCAAGATATATTCACCAAACTTGAAATTTGCCATCTTATATTATTTCAGTATTTTTATATTAATTTCATGAAAATCGGCCAACTATATCCGATAGCTGACATAGGAATTATCAGGAAAATAAAAAAAACCATAAGTTAGCCGATTTTCAAACCATTTTCATCATGTTCGAGATTTGGCCACTAATTATTATTACAGAATTTCGGGGTTAATTTTTATTTTAATTCTGCAAGGGTATATAAACTTCGGTGAGCCGAAGTTAGCTTCCTTTCTTGTTTTTCTAAACAGGCTGCTAATTTCTTCATTATAGGATGGTTTTGGTTCAAAAATTAGGCAGAGATAATCTGCGTACATTGTATGTGTAAAGAATTTATTTTCGTTAATTATAATGCTTAATTTATTAAATGCTATTTAGAATAATGTGACAGAGAGTGGCGACCCTTGTGGGATCCCATTGAATAAATGCATTTCTTTTGATAGAACATTATTTATTTTAACTCTGATTTTCCTATTGCTAAGATAGTTTTTAATAAAGTTAATAATTTTTGGTCCGAGTTTCCAAGCATAGAGTTGCTGCACCAACTCTATCAAATGCTTTCTCCATGTCGATTGAGACTCTTGATGTAATTGTCTGAAATCAGTAGTGGATCTATTGTGCATCTGTTTGCCTTATAGGCATATTGATTGGGAGAAAGTCGATTTTCTTGACTGAGGAACCACATTGTTCTTTTTGAGATTATTTTTTCTAAGGTTTTTATAAACAGGGCAGTAATGAAATTGGTCGGTAGCTGGTTAAAATATTTTTTGGCTTATTGTGTTTATTTATAGGGATTATTGTGGCTATTTTCCATCGCTGGGGGATAGTGCTATTGACGAGTAGTTTGCTAGTTGCTATAGTAGAAAGATTTTGTATTATTTGATCATTTATATTATCGTATCCGGGGGTGGTACCTTTTAGACTGTCGAGACAGGCTTGAAGTTCTATGTGTGTGATGGGATTTTCAATTATTTTGGCTCGATTACTGGGAGAGTATCTTCTTGGTAAATAAGTTTGGTGTTGTTGTTTGCTTTGTTGGAAGTAGTTAGGGAAATTTTTGTCTTCTGAGTAGTTTGACCAGTGTGTGGCAACATATTTGGTATATTGTGTGGGTCGCAGGTGTTTCCAGCTTCTAACTGAATTGTGTGTATATGTGTGTTTTTCCTAACTCCTGTTATTATATGTACTTTTTCCCAGAGATTTTTTATTGGTGTGTTCGGGTTTACATTTTCAGTGAAAGTAATAAATGCAGATTTTTTTGCCCTCTTAGCTACATATTTAAATTTGGCATTCGCCTTTTTGTATTTTAGCATGTTTTCTGTGCTTATGTGTCTCTTAAGTTTATTTAAATAAATTCCTTTTTCTTTTTTTAAAGTTTCTAACTCTGCGTTCCACCAATATGTGTTTTTTTGCCTACTTCTGTTAGGATTTGTGGTTGGGTTTGCTTTATTTGCACTCGTCTTAATCATTTTTAAGAGTTGTGCTGCTGATTTGTTCGTATTGTTTGTGATAAGGATGTTTTGTGATGTTTCGATTAAGTTTTTTTTTTTGGAAAAGGTCCCAATTTGTAGAGTGCAATTTGTATTTGTGCGTTATTCTAGATTTATAAATTGTTGGTTTAGAAAAAAGTTGTATTTGTATTGGAAAGTGATCGCTTCCGTATAAATCATTGCAAGAGGCGTTTAGATTAAGGGGCGGGGTGCATAGGGAAATGTCTACACATGTAAAAGTATTGTGAGTGGTGTAATGTGTATGGTTTCCATTATTCAAAACTATTAAATTGCTATTAAGTATGAAGTTCGCTATTGTCTTTCCTCTTTGGTTGTCCGAAGATAAACCCAAAAGTGAATGCCATGCGTTTACGTCGCCCTGTATGAGAATTGGATTGTTAAAATTGCAAGTTAGGTCGTGAAAATCTTGTTTTGTGACTTTGTCTGATGGCTATATGTAAATGTTAATAATAATAAAGGGCGTTTCGGATTCTATTTCAGCAGCTATGTTTAGAATGTTTGATTGACAGTTTACTATTTTGTGTTGGATGGTGTTTGACATAACTAGGGCTACTCCTCTGCTGACTTTGTGGTCTTGTAAATCTGTATCGAAATCTGTTGTAAATCTGTTTCGTAATGAGAAAAGTTTTTGGGAAATATTTTATTTTTAATTGTCAAGTGAGTTTCTTGTAATGCTATTATGTTTGGGTTTATATTTTTTATTTGCAAGGAGAGATTTTAAATTTTATCTTTGTATCCGTTAATGTTCCATTGTACAATGTTTAAAGTCATTGCGTTATTCAAGAGCATAATTTGGGAGTTTTTATTTTTATGTTACTGTCATAGTCTCTCTTGCCTCCCTTGCTTCCGCTTCAAGCTCAGTGATGACACTATTACAATGCGTATCATCATTGTAGGCGATCGCGAAGGCTGTATTCGGAGGCCAGGAGAGTGGCTGATATGGTTTGCAGTCATTATAGTTTAAAATCCTCTTCGGTACTGTATGTACTCTTGGGTTTTGAATTATTTTTGTTTTTTGCTCTATTGAGTATTTTTTCTTTGTAGCTTTCTGTGCCTAAGTCTGAGTCGCTTGATATTATCATTTTGTCTCCTGTTGGGTTATTGGTAGGATTAGTGTGTATGTTGTCCTTTGTCCTAATTGGGTGTTCTGTTTGAACTGTCGTTTGTTCACTTTTTATGCCTTAGATCCCGAAAGTTTTTTCTGTTGTTATGTTTTTGATTTCTTCGTCTATTATTGATTGTCTAATTAGTTCTTGTGTTACAGTAGTTTCTGCGTATGTCTTTTTGTCGTGTGAAGGTTGTTGTTGTTGCTGTGTAAAATATTTAGTTTTGGCGTCGTGTATTGTGAATTTCTCTGTTGTCTTAATTTTGAGTATTTCTTTTGCTTCTTTGTATTTTGGACAGTCTTTGCTGCTGACAGAATGTGCGTGTGCCTGCGATCGGTTGGTGGATTGGGAGTCCGCATGGGTCATATATGGTGTTTCCTTTGCAATGCTTGGCAGTGTGTCCAATAATATGATTGTTTTTGCCTTTCATTGGGTTTGGGATGTATTCCCTAACCCGAGCTGGGTACCAGGAGATGTTTATGTTGGTTGGGAGGCTGTACCGGTCAAAGGTGAGCTGGACTACTCCAGTTGGAGAGACCTTGCCATCTGTTTTCCGAGAATATTTATATACTTCTACCACTCCTTGTGTTTACTCATCGGAAACATTGTTAAGGTAAGTGGCATATACGGTGCCCTTGCAATAGTTTAGGGTTTTGTGATATTGGGCTTTGACTTTGCAGATGCCGTGGAGTTCATGAGCCCCGATGAACTTTTCTGCAATTGCTTCGTTCTGGACAAAAATGAGCAAATTGCCGACACGCATTTGGGTGATTTTTAGGATTTTGTTGTTAATCAGTTTTAATGCTCGATCAACAGCAAGGCATGAATATGACAAGAGAGGCTTGTCTTTGTCTAAAGTTGACATAACTATGTATTTGGGGTTAGGAACTTTCACTTGCGGAAGCTCTGGGAAGGCCTCCCCGAGTGGTGTAGGTTTTTTTCTTTTGGTTTTGGGGTTATCGCTAAGCAAAGCAAAGCGATTTGCCCCTTGAATATTGTGCCCAGGGGGCATGGGTGGATTAATTGACTCACTTGTTTTTTTTTTTTGTGGTTTTTCTTAGTTGAGTGTGATGAGCGAAGAGATGGAGGTAAGATAGGACAGGCGCTTAGAAGATGAGTAAGCTGTAAGCTGAACTGAGGTTAACTGCGATAAGCACTACCGATCGGATCGAATGTTATTCGACGACTGTGGCAGATAATTACTTCTTTCTGTTCGTTTGCATCCGTGATGTCATTCACGAATTTTTTGCAATGCCAGAACTTGGTTGCCGGGAATTCGCTCACCAGGGCATGTTTGATGTATGCTAGGAGGTCGCAGTAAATGGCGTTAACAACATCTCCGTTTACTACCCCTTTGACTAATCCGAACAGCCTTGTCATTGAATTGGATTATGTGTCGGTTTTTGGTCCCGAAAATAATGAAGTGACGCCGTAAAGTCTGCTCTGCTTCCTCCAGGATTATTTGATTCCTGTAGCAGTTCAGGGGTTTATCGGTGGATTCGACCGTGTAGGTCAAGGAAAGCTCACTGTGAATAGTGGCTACATCAGATTGGGGATCGTTTTGTATAGCGTTTATATTTTGTCGCGACAGAGCGTCGGCCACAAAATTTTTCATTCCGGGTTTATAGATTACCTTGGCATTATGTTCTTCGATGAATGCTTTCCATCGATTAATTTTTGCATTTGTATTTCGCTCGGATACGGCGAAAGTAATTGCCAATAATTCTCTTTTGTTGGTCGCGTAATTGAGCTCGCAGTCTTTCAACGTGCGTATCATTGTGATAGGCCTACCTTTCTGGGATAGTACCGCACCGCTTGCTGAGCCATCGGTGGTCAAATCGAAAGAAAGTTTGAAATCTGGATACGTTAGTATCACATATTCTGATAAAAAATGTCTCGCAGGCGCTCGAACGCTCTGCGTTGGCTTTCATCAAATTCAATAGTGACCTTTTTTGACATGTGTTTGTTCACAACACCATTCTCTTCCTTAATTATGGAGGTGAAGTCTTTGACAAAACTACTGTAATAGCTGGCCAATCCTAGAAAGGACCTGAGACTGAACAAATTTTTTGGTTCAGTGTACTCCTGAATGGTTTTTATCTTTTCCGGGTCTGTTTTCCTAAAAATTCAACACTTTCTTTGAAGAATTTGTTTTTTTCCGGTGCCACTCTCATGTAGTACTCTTCGCGAAGTACGTCGTCAATCGCCCAATCCCAATTTCAATCCAAAGGATAGACGGCAAAATTCATACTTTCCTCCTTTTATGGAGCAAGCTGTTTTTTCACGGTCTTTTTCGGCCAGATAAATCTGGTGGTCCCCGATTTTAAGCTAAGGGTAGTAAAAAATTTTGACTTTTCTAGGTTCGCTAGAATCATAGGAATACTCGGCGTAGGAAAACGGTCGGCGATGGTTCGTTCGTTCAGTTTCTTGAAATCAATCACAAGCCGTTTTTTCTTTTTGCCATCTCAATCGAGTCCCTTTTTGTCGAAAACCCATGTTGGGCTGTTAAATGGCGACCTAGAAGGCCGGATAATGCCATCCTTTAACAGCTGTTTGATTTCTGTGTTAACGAAATCTGCTGCTCCCATGGGGTAAGGATATAGGCTGGAATATACGGGTTCGTTAGTCTCCGTACGAATTGTGGCAACGATCGAGATATTAAAAGGTAGCGCCTCTATAGAGTGCGAAAACACTTGTTTACTCGTAAGGATCATTTTCTTAAATGCAGATTTCACCGAATTTGGGACTATTATGTCGTCGATATTTGTGAAGTTCACGTTATCGCATTCGTGGTATTTCAGCTGTTTAGATATGTTTCCATATCTGATTACGCTATTGCGTAAATCTAATGCTGCTTCTGCCTGCGTTAGCAAATTGAAACCTAGTATGGCATAAAAAGTGTTAATGGTATCGAGTAAAAAAAATGGAGCCTTTAGGCCGAATATGTTTCCCTGTCTAAAAATTCGTGGTATGTCGGAATTTGGAAGATGATGGATCAATATCCATAGGTTCTGGGGACTGAATTTGTTTACCCTGATTCGTTGTTTTGATACTCACTTGGCTTTTTGAAAAAATGGGATTTTTTTCTGCTCCGGGATCGGTACCGGAATTTTTCCATATGTGGCATATGTGCCTCTCTAGCTAATGCAAGTGCTGCTGGCAGGTCTTTTGGCTGTGATAGAAACACAACAGCCCTTAGTGATTTTTTTATAATATGGCTTTAAAATTAAGCACTGTATTATGCAAAACTAGCAGTGCTCGCGCTGGTCCCTTAGTTTTATTTCTAATAATAGTAACGGCTTGGTAATGCGCGGTACTGTCCTGATAAGGTTCAAATAATTCGTAGGCATCGGTGGCGGATTGCCTCCATGCTACGTACTGACCTTGCACACCAGTAAAATCTGGAATTAACCTCACTATGTGTAATGGTATATCTCACTGTTGCGCATCCGGTTTTGAAGCTACCCTCTGGTAAGATTCTACCTCTGGCACTTCTACACGCAAACTCTCAAACTGTTTGTTAACGGCACTCATCTGACCCGCGAATTCGGCTTTGAGCTTCAGTTCTTGTTTAGTAAATGCGGCCTGAATAAGCGCCTCTATTTGTTCCGCTTTCATGGTTCCTGTGTTATTTTGTTGTTGTGCCGGTGCTGGTAGATGACTACGGGGCTCTTAGCTTAATTTTTGCTCACTATCACTGTAAAATTCGTGTTTATTTTCCCTGTATGGGCCTGGAAAACTTATAAGGCCACTAACAGTTTGATACTAAACACGAATTATTGGGAGGCCGAAATACAAAATTTGTAATTTTGTATATTATAATTTATATTAATAACCGGGTGCTTGGTGACCGAAAGAAATTTTATTTAGGATATTAATATTCATTTATTTGAAAGTAACGTTTACAATTGTTTTTTAAAAAATTTTTTGAGTAAATAATTTGTAGGGATTCTTATTTATTTTTTTTTAACTGTATTTTTGTTTGAAGTGATATTGATATTGATCAGCCCACTTACATATTTTTGTGTCGTAGATTCGTGGTGGAGTTGGGCTCCAATTATGTTTCATAAATGTAACCCGAAGCTGTCTCTCGCCGCTGTCCGTGATGGGAAGGGGTTACGATGACTTTGCCAGCGTGTCGAGTTCCGATAATGACGTAGCTGCCATCGTGATTTGCTGTCCTGATGGTCCTGTCCTCTTCTCTCCTGTTTTAGGAAGACTATGTTGGGAGTAACTGACTCCATTGCTAACGGCCCTTAAGGCACGATAACCAATTTCAATTGTTGTAATAAATGTTGACGGCTAATGCCGGAGTTTTACATTCAAGCCAATGATCTTTATTGAATATTCAAATTAAAACTAAAAATATATATGAGCAAGCCGACGCAAAGTGCTGACACTAGCAAAATCAACATAACTCACCGTGCACCAAGAATAACCAGGCACCCCTAAATATTTGTATGCTGATTTTAGAAATAAACACTAGGGTGATCCAATAATCACCCAAGATCCGTATAGACTTATGATTAATCGAGTGTTAACATATCGCCTTATAATTACTCCTTAACAGTGTTAACATACACACAGAGACTATTCACCCGAGGAACTCACCCACGGAGAATATACACACCGATTACACAAACACAAACACAGAGAACATGTCTTTGGAGACACCGATGAAAGTTCCGCCACTCTTAAGAGAAGCTGGACCGCAGAGAGTCCCGACAGGAGCGAGCCAAGAGCCCACAAAAGGCAAAGGGTCGACGCAGCGCACCGTCCCTTGCAGAAAAGCTTGGCAAAATGCTTGACGAGATGATCGCCAAGTTCATTGACACCAAGACGAACAACAAAAAGGTGGTCCGTCATATCACCCAGGGGACGATTGAAGCTTTGTTGGCCATGAAAAAAACTGCAGGTCGACATTAGCACCGCGCTGGCTGAGGGCCACTCAAGGAGCTCCACTACGACTGTAAGCCAGCAAACAACCCCTAGGCGGGGAGGCAACGAGCACAAAAGCGGTCTGCGCCAGTGTCCCAAGCGACGCTACATGGCATACAGCCGGGGCCAAAACAAGACCCAAGAATCCCAAGCCCAGGGCGGCAAGCAGCGGGCCCAAAGGGAACTGATAAGATGCACCGAAGGCTCATACGCCGACATGCTAAAGCCGGTAAAACGGAGCCATCCCTACAGGGGCTCTAGGAGACGGTGCAAGGCCTAAGAAGCGGTCCTTATAATGAAATGAAATGAAAACACCTCAGGACCCATCCACACAACAGCTGGAGGAAGCCCTTAAGACAGCCATCGCTGATAAAGCAGAGGGGGCTGTTATGCAGGAAACTGCCCTAGTTGAGATCCGCTACTTGGACGAAACGACCAGCGCCGATGAAGTCACCCTGGCCCTGTTCGGAGGCTAGGAATGTGACATCTCACGGGATGCCGCAACCAGAATGCGGCAAGCGTTTGACGGGACGCAGACTGCGACTGTCGGATTTAGACCTGACCATGCGAGGAAGCAGCTTGTGATGGGCAAAATACGGATCGGATGGGTCGTCTGCCGCATTAAGCAGAGGCAGTAAAAATGTATGGGCTATGGACATACATACATACGTCCAGGAGTCCTGCTTCAGATGCGGGGGCACCAGCCACAAACACTATACGTGCCAAAGAAAGCACAGGTGCATCCTATGCAATCGAGGTCGCAAAACCCGGGGGGGGGAAGCTGCGCATGCCTGTGCAGGACTTGCCTTAAGTACTTGGAGGCCAACAAGAAAATGCAGAATGGTTAAGCTCCTGCAGCTTAATTTAAACCACTGCAAAGCTGCCCAGGACCTACTGGTGCAGACAGTCGACGAAAAAAACGTACATAGATGTCGATACGCGATCGAAGGCGAAAGATGACATGGAGGCACAAAACAGTACTGCCTGGTCTGCACCCTGGATGTTAAAAACGCCATCAATTCGGCCAGGTGGAAGGCACTCCAGCATAGCAGCATATCTGGGAATCTCACCCTCCTGATAGCCGACTACTTCAAGGACCGCGTGCTTAAGTACACATCCGATGACGGCAATCAGGCGCATCGCGTGACAGGAGGCGTACCACAGGTCTCCGTTCTGGGGCCAATCCTGTGGAACATAATGTACGACGGGATCTTGCGGCTTGCACTGCCTGATAGCTGCACCGTTGTGGGGTTCGCGGACCATATTGCGCTGGTCACTGTAGAGAAACACCAAGTGCAGCTGCGCAATCGACATGATGATGTCTGTCAGCCAAGACAATGGACTCTCACTGGCCTGTTTTGTGTTAGGCCAGTGAGGAAGCAGTTCTCTTAAGAAGCAGAAAAGCAGTCGAGAAGGTAAACGTCAGGGTCGGCTCGACAACCATCGAGT
Organism: Drosophila mayri; assembly: GCA_008042485.1. Classification (NCBI taxonomy): domain Eukaryota; kingdom Metazoa; phylum Arthropoda; class Insecta; order Diptera; family Drosophilidae; genus Drosophila; species Drosophila mayri. The sequence continues at coordinate 4,191 of VNJN01006965.1, read as the reverse complement.
TTAGCGCAGCCATAAAATGCCTTGGGGTCAATGTTGACTATAGACTGAATTTCTGGACACACTTGGAGTATGCGGCAGCCAAGGCGTCCAAGGCCACCGCTGCCATCTCGAGGATGATGGCCGAAACGCGCGGCCAAAAGGAGTATAGTAGGCAGCTGATAGCAACAGTGGTGACCTCGATCATCCTCAATGCACCGCCGATATGGGCTGAGGCCTTGAAGACGGCTACCTATAGCCGGCAGTGCAAGTCTGTATATAGAAGCTGCGCGTTGCTCATCTCCAGCACTTCTGCACTGTGTCCGAGGAAGCCGCATTGGTGGTTTCGTCGGCAATACCAATAGACCTACTGGCTGAAGAGCACAGATCTGGGAACTTAGGCAGCAAAATACAGCGAAGCAGCACAGTTGCCTGGTGGCAGGAGAGATGGGACAACGCGAACACAGAGCGGTGGACCCACAAGCTCATCCCCGTCCTGACGCCATGACTGCACAGAGGCCACGGACAGCTAGACTACCAAACCACACAGATTATCACGGGACATCGATGCCTCAAGCCGTACTTGCATAGGTTCAAACACGAGGCTTGTACATGAAACATGACACAGGAAGCTTGGAACCATACGCGGAGAACGACACAAGCCCCACAGAGCCAAGCCACCACGCCCCTAACAAACTCGCAGGGAAACCCTTAGCTACCACCAGAAGTTGGTGAAGGAGCCCGACTCTCGGAAAGCTACAAGTGGGCCACCAGGAGCGAGACTCCCAGAAAAGTGCTGTATTGGCCACCAGGGGCCACTTCCAGGGAAGCCCCTAGCATGCCAACAGAAGTCATACAACATCCTCACCCCGAACGTACACACGACGAAACGGTCGTGAGCAACCGCCCCATCCGGGAATTCCACAGGCCAAAGATCACCAGCAACCCCGGATATGCCAGGATATGGCATACGATGGCTCGCCCGGCGACTACGAGCGAGTGAGATGTGCACCGACCAGACGAGGACCACAGCCCCAGTACCCCGCTGCGCCACGACGTAGAGGTCCTCGCACACACACCGCACGACCTGCCGAAGCGTTTCCTACTAAAAACCGACGAGAGAATGTACCAGGCCACCATGAAACCATGAGAGGAGCACGTCTTCGCTTCGCACCCCGAAGTAGGAGGCCTCCTGAAAGAGGCATCACAAATAGCGGAGCCTCTCCGCATATATTTACTCAATTAATTAATTATTAAATAATTTCTAGCTCATAGTTGTAAATATTATTTCGATTTATGAAAAATGTTGCTATATGTAGCCAAAAAGTTAGAAAGTAATCGATATATCGGAACCGGATCCGATAGCGCGGAACCTCTTCACACCCCCGAAAGCTCTCCCGGGTGCGATCACTAACGGCAGGATCCGTTATTAGGAGTTGTTTACCCCGTCGAATTTCTCTCTCGGAGACACAGATTTAGACAGGCCTCCTATTAATTCCTTAATTCCAATTATTACTCCCGCCCCTCTATACAAATGTCTTCTATAGGTTTAATGGTCGCGACTGAGAACTTCGTTACGGAGAACATCCTTCCAGGTTCGATTTAGCAGCTACTCCGTAAACCCATGTCGGCGCTATGATCTTCTTCTAAATGGTTGCTTAGTTTTTCAACGAAAGCCTGTTTCTTGGACAAAACTGCTTGCTTTGGCCTTGATTCGCTTAAACTCCCAGGTATTAATGGGTAGCAGTTTGGTGTAAAAGCTCGCTATGAGGGAATACAACAGGAGAGGTACCCTGACCCAGGGAGTATGTGACGGACACACGGCCCAGTTTTCAAATTTTTAAGGGAAATTTAAAGCTTGTCGGTAGCAGAGTAGATACACGTGTCCCTGGCCAAAACAGCAGTGTCATCTGCAAAATTTGCAAGCAAGTCAGTGGAGTCAAAAGACATATTGTCATGTATCGATCCTTCGGCCAGGATAACGCTCAGTCGCGTCCAGGAAGGATCCTACAAGAAATTTGTAGGTTAGGACGAAGGATGTTTTTGGAAGCTTCGTAATTTAAGCGACCTTAACCGCAGATATTCGGGGTGAACATGGGTGGAGGGACGAGAGGTGTGTTTAGAGGACGTGCGTGTTCGGCGGCAGCCAGGAAAAATCGTCCGTGTCTGGGCCTGACGGCGAGGGCGGAAGTCGCGGCAGGCGTGGGCGTGGCGGCGACGACGGGCTTGCGGTCATGGGCACGGGCACCGGCACGGTGGTACGCGTGGACGGCTGTCGCGGCCGACGTCACCCGTACGATGGCACACGGGCGGTTGGCGCGGGCGACCGCGCGCTGGCGGCGGCGCACCGGCGACTGTACCTGCGGCGTGGCGGCTACTGGTAGTTGGCGGGCTCGGCGGCACCGGTGGCCGTGGAAGTTAGCGGCGGCCGGCACTGACGCGATCGCGGCTGTCGCTGGGTTTGTTAGGGGCTGCCACGTGGCACTGGCGGACACTGGTGGCATCGCAGTGACGGGCGGCGGCAGTGGTACTGTCCCTGGGCACGTGGACGTTGGCAGCAGTGACACTGTGCACAACGCGGGCGGAGAAATAGCGCGGTGGGCTGTACGTGGCTGACGGAGCGGGTGCAGTAAACAACTCCATCCTAATGGGACTCGTATTAACGGGACCCGCCAGTAGCGATCGCACTCTAGGCGAGCTTTTGGGAGTAAACCGGTTCCGATGAATCGATAGTTTTTTCTATAGCTAAGAGTATTTAGTGTTTACTTATAGAAATTGGGGGCGCTATTTGTGCGCCTCTTAAGACAGGCGTCACAGTCAGAAGAGGACATTTCATGGGTATGCAGGCTGTGGAGAGTAAGCCCTCAAACACTACCCTGTGGAGCGCAGGCTCTGACTACCTTTACTTGTGAATATATGCCGTCCTGTACATCTTTAATGAAACGATCATGTAGGAAACTTTCTACATCAAGGTAGAGCTGCGGATTCAGTAAATTTGGGCTTATGCTACTATTATGTAGAGCAAATGTCTGTCAAATGCCTGCGGAATATCTAAGGAGGCTCCAACTACGAAGTCCTTTCCATGGAAACTTTGAAAATCTTATCAGGCTTATACCATGGCAGAGTCTAAATCCAAACTGGAACTTTGGAATTGACTTTTTTACTGCACTAGTTTCATGTATTTTTCTGTGAATACAACTTTCAAAAAATTTTCCAAATGCATGCAAGTGGCTAATAGGGCGGTACGAGTCCAGCTCATTTCTATTCTTATGTATCATGACAACATTGGCATATATTGGCAGTATCAGAGTCGAAGTGCAAAGCATCAGCACCAGAAAGAGTAATGCTCTGTGGGGAAAAAGGTTAATTGAACGAATATCCATTTCGTCCTCTTCTGAGGCCTTGCTGCAAAGGGATTTAATTTTTGTCATTACTTAAGGTAGAGTGATAGAGCGCACCGGAAGGGTGTGAAAGAGAGCTTCAAGGGACTCAGCTACCAGTCACACTCTTCTTGGCGATGCTGTCTCGAGAGGCTAGAATTTTTCCTTAACGTATTTAGCGAACGCATAACCTCTTTTATGAGGAGATTTTGCCCAAGAACCAACTGGATTTCGGACCGGAAACTGTCAGAGCGCAAAGTTTAGGGGTAATTTTCTCCAAAATGAAATCAATTACTTCTTTTCTTAAATTAGCTAGCACCTTTTTTGTCTCATTTTGAGATCCTGCCGATAGCTAGATCATTTGTTCTGATATATTCACGTCTTAGGCGTTTCTTAAGCGTCATCAGGGGTAATTTTCTCCAAAATGAAATCAACTACTTCTCTTCTTAAATTAGCTAGCACCTTTTTTGTCTCATTTTGAGATCCTGCCGATAGCTAGATCATTTGTTCTGATATATTCACGTCTTAGGCGTTTCTTAAGCGTAAGAAGGCCTTATCGTGAAAATGTATTATATTGGTACCTGGGGAAATAGCATTTTAATCGGGGAAGATCTCTGCAATTATGTTGATAGCAATTGATAACAACTAAAGGCTATATACTTATGTAAAAGTTAACAATAGTTAACCGACTATTGCATTCTCTGACTCCCTATACTAGAGCAAGGCAAAGTCGGTTGTTGTTCGTAGGTGATACTCATACTAAAAGAGTATCAGCGCTACGACTCCAAAGTTCAATAGTTCGCGAATAGTTCTAGTTGTTAGTGATAAGCTCCAG
>VNJN01006963.1:0-11730 GCA_008042485.1 Drosophila mayri | reverse complement strand
AGACACACGTGAGATTAAAGAGCGCCTCTCTATGTATGTATGGGTGCCACTTGAAGACACACGCACAGGGTGCTCCTTCAAACACGTGCGCGGGGTGATCCTCCAAACACGTGCGCGGGGTGCTCCTCGAGACGCGCCAAAAAAATCACAAAAAGAAGGCCGCCCAGTGGTGCTTCCGATCGCTGTTAATTTTGCCGCGAGGCGCACGAAAAGCGGGGCCTCTCTACACACGTGGCGAAGGCTCCAGCCACGCACAGAATGTCGCCGTGCCGTCGAAATGGTGATTGCACTGCACGCTGGTTTTGATATATTCACTATTATTCCTATGAGGTGAACCACGTTAAAAATGCTTACCCCCAGAGAGATAGACACGAATTATGCACAATTTGCAGCGTTTAGTTCCACTGAAGAAGGTTTTGACCACAGGATGCACGTGGATTAAAATTTTTATTTTTGGGCACGCTTTGGATTATTGTCGACTGCACTCAAGCACCATCCAGAGAGAAGAGACCGGAAATTGGTTTGTCAAAGTGACCAAAAATTGGCAGGGGAAAACGATAAGTTTGCATCCCATGAAAGAAGAAGAATTTCGCTAAAAATTAGCCAAAATGCGTCCTTGCCAGACCGGTTAATTATTAACTAAATTCTGTACGTTCACTTGAAGGAACTGCCAACTTGCGACTGGCTCCCACACACCCCATCCAAATGTCGGCCAAATGCATTCATATGCAGGTGGAATGAGTGTGGGAAAAATCTGATTGTATAGACGAGTAGAGTGGGGTTTTTCCGTTACGAAATATACGCCCTTCTTCAAATGCTTCCCATCCCTTTTTTAGGAAAGGATCGTGCGTCCCCCGCCCACGTACGTTTCAGGATCGTTGCGGAGCGGTGACGGGGGCGGGGGCGCTACGCAAACGTGATCGGTCCGGGCCGTCCTTTGCCCGTCCCTTTTTAAGTGAGGGTCATGGGTAAAAGATCGAGTGTGCTCCAGAATCACACACCTTTCCCCGTCCCTTTTTAAGAGAGGGTCGTGGGAAAGTGCACCTGCGATCCAGGATCGCGCACGTGTTCATATCCTTGTCGGTGCCTTTGTAGACTTGATATCTCAAGTACCCTTTTAGATGTATTGACCCTAATTAATTGCATCTTTACCCCTTTACACTATATTCTAAACTAGTTAATTTAACTTTTTTAATTTTGCACTGTAAATATCACCGCACAGAAGCACAATTAAAAAATAAGTGAAAAATGCATGACTTTTTCTATTGAATTAACACTCTATTTACGCGGGATTTACATTTTACACGCCAAGGTTTTGACCAAAGCAAACTAAACAAAAACAATAAAATCAGTCGGGCAATTGCTTGCATTGCCAAAAAAAACATCTTATAAAAATAGCAAAGGCAAATAATAATTACAATTACACCGTGAATCATTAAAACAAAACAAAAAAGATCATTAAACATAACTTTTAAAACAAGTGTCCTAAAAAATTTAAACAAAACAAAGCCAATCAGCTGTTTTTGTTCCTGCCCGCTCCCCTAAAAAGCAATCGTCGGTGGGGTATGCAGGCACCATCCATTCGCAGAACAACAATAACACCTGATTTGTTTTCTCAACCACATAAGAGCAGTCGGTGTTTTAAGTGACACCGGCTGCAATATACCCTGTTCCTATCTCAGTAGATTGATTTTTATAAATTCGAATACATATATACATATATACAAAACATTTCACTGCTGCAACTGATTTGAATTGGTAAACAACTATGAATTGTATGCTGAAACATTAAGAAATATATTATAACATTGATTAGTCTTATTTTTATCATTAACCCAATAATGAATATGCCCATATTGTTGGGGTACCAAACGTATGAAAAGTAGCAAAAGAGCAAATATTCTTGCTGGGCCGAAATGAAATGATCGCATACATGCATCCGTGTACGTGAATGCATGAACACGTATACATATAAAGAAGAATTCAAGCGCAGAGCAACCTTCTTCAAGACGCACCACTTTGCGACTGACTCTGGAAATCAGTGTCCGAGCGTAAGAATGAGAGAGAGAGAGAGAACAATTAGAGCGCACCCAGAGCGTCGGTGCCTGTCGCTCACAGCTCTGGGGCCTGTCGCTAAGAAATTTTTGTGTCCATTTTCGTTGTGCGAAATGAGTAGTCTATATGTTGTATGGTTAGTGGTGATACGTAGTGGACGCTTCAACAAGACTCAGCGCCAGCCCATAAGCCAAATTGACTCAGGACTGGTGCAAAGCATATTTTCCGGACTTTATCACATCCAGTGAATGGCCACCTTACTCGCCATATCTTAAAAATTTAAGTCCGTGTTATTTCTTATCACCCTGTATAAGTTCAATTGAAATTTAAGTAGGCATAGTGTTTATTGTTTTGTTGTCTGTCTATGTCAAAAAATGTATTTTAAATGGAGTTAAGCTCTCTATAAAGTCATATATTTTTTGCCTTACGCGATAATATAGTTTTTTTTTAAAATGGATCCCGAAAGAAATGTTAAACGCCTACGAAAGTTGTTTGGAGTTTCACGAACAATATTAAAACGAGCAGCACGCCGTCCGAGTGTAAGTGACCAAGAGCGAGAGGAGCAGCAGCGAAGAAGATTTCAATTACTTCGGGAAATGCGCCAGCAAAGAGTCTCAAGTATTGGAGCCAACCATCGTTACGTTTTAGAAATATGTGCAGATATGTCTGGCTTAGACACTGAAGAAGTAGTCACTGGTATAGTGGATGAAATTAAATATGTTGAAAATTTAAATGGACTTTTTGAGGAAAAAGGACCCTTGGCAATAATGATTAGTAATGCTGCAATGATAGGATATCCAACAGATTCTGGCCGTTATCAAGAAAAGCTTAAGTACACAGAAGTTCAGCGCACGATATGCTTGCGAGCGGATTCGGTTGACATGATAGGTAAATGGATGGTGGTATACCGTCAACACAATGAAAAAGCTATAGAAAATCGCTTAGTAAGTGATGAGGTCGCAATGTTTATTATTAACGCGGTGGAGCGAAACTCTTGCTTAAATGTAGTTAAAACATTTATGGATCATGTCTTAAAACCATCGATTGAGGCTGTCATAGAGTTTGGGCTAGCGGAAAAGGAGCAATTGCAAAAATTTTTTCATATTTTGAACATGTACAATACTTTTCTTAAATCATCTGAAGCCACGGTTTCTTCTCGTGTTAATTTCGATGTATCGCATGAGCTTTTTAAAGGATTTTTACTAGTTCGATGGCAAATTGAAGCAAGCTCAAAAATTGTAACACGTGTTCGACTGGTTGAGCGATATTTTGAACAATGGCTTCGACAAATTCAGGGTATTTTGGTGGAGGGCAAGCAGATTCAGAGGGATACTCCAGATGTGGGACCATTGCAAATGTTGGTCAACTGGCGACGTATGTTAGCGAGATATACATCAATAACGGAATTTGTAACATCACGTTCATTTAATAATCACAAGGACTGTTTGACATTGTCCCGATCGTCCAAACTTCTGAACGTAAGCTATAATTATTTACCTTAACAAAAGTGTTTAAAAAAAATATGTGGGATTTAAAAAATAAGTTTATTAACATTGCTTGGTTTTTTTAATGTATTCAAAATATTTAAGTTTAGAGACTGTTTAATAAAAATTGGGAAGTACCTTAAAAATAAAATAGAAAATATTATGAAAATAATATTCTCTGTTAACGAAATGAAACGAATACTACTAATAAAAAAAAAACATTCAAAGGTTTAAAAATTCATCAAATTTTTTTTTTTTTTTTTTTGCTGTTAATGTATTATGTTCGACAACATTCATATGATAATGCAAAATGTAGGACCACATGTTCCACATTAATATGATAATGCAAAATGTAGGACCACATGTTCCACATTAAGTTGATAACATATGTCGCCATGATTTAGTGCTTGGAAAGCTAAAGTTCATTTTCATAGGAAGTGCGTAGAATCCGAATCCGGCGTCTAAATTCACCTGTCACTGTCATTTGAGGTTACGTTCCCGAAAAGCGGCGTTTTTCGAAGTTTTGCGGTTATGAAGAGGGCTTAAAAATTTTTTTCCCTGTCTCTCTTTCCTGAAACTCTTTCCTTAAATTAAAGATATCAAAAGATCAATTACGATTTTTCTCTTAATTTTTTTTCTGTTTAATATAACGAAGATTTCTCAAAGGCCTAAATATAATGATGTGTGATATCTTGAGGTCTTACAAGGATAACAGTTGTTCGAAATGATACAACTTGAAAAATAGTCCAGGAATTTTTGGCGCACTTCACATAATCTAACTCGAAAAAACTCAGTTTTCCAGGTACACAACCTCATGTATCTTAAAATCCTGACATTATAGGCGAACTCTGACGTCGGATTCGGATTCTACAAGCCAAATGCCTTTTCTTTTGCATGACCCCTATATTTGTAGACCTGACTAATATATCCATATCTAATACAATATAAATTATAAATATTTTTTTTAAATAGCATAGCAATTCCTTCTTGCAAAGCCTGTCGCGACGTTGAAAAGGAAATGCCTTCCATGCACCAAAGCACGGGTAGTTTTAACGAGTAAAACTCATGACATATTCTTGGCGTATTGATTGACATTTCTTACGCTGAAGGGGCCCTAATGAATCCAGGCACATGCCTGATAGGGTTAGATATAAGTCGTTGCGATAGAAAATATAGAAAAAAAAAGTAATTTAACTACCAGCGAGCTGCATTAATATTTTCTTGCATGCTTGCTAAATGGGTTAGGATTAAAGTTTTTAGTTTTGAAAGACAATATACGTTTGTGATTATTGTGTAACAATCATTATAACTTGCTCACTTGCCATAAAGAGTTCGCGCAATTCGAATGAGGATCTACAATGGCGCAAAATTAAAAGTAAATAGTATCTTGTATTTCTACACGGAATGTGGGAATTGAGCTGACCTAACAAGTCTGCCCTTTTTTACTTCCCCATGCTTTAGGTAATATATAAATGTAATGCCAAGCATTGTTCTACGGTTGGCTAAAGACGGATGGTAATCTTTGTTCAGCTTTGCAGTTTGAACCGCGTAAAGCGAAAAGCAACAAATTCTTTTGAATTAATTCGATAAGTTTTTTGTGGACCCCACTCTGAGGGCTCCAAACGCAAGATCCTTAATCGAGGATAGGACGAACTAACGAAGTATATTATAGTTACAGAGGGGCCATTAAATTTATTCGACCACCCTTTAATATATCCACCATACTCCTGGCTTTATTTAAAGTTATGTTTGCGATTCAGGCGGACCCCCAAGTCATCAACTAATTGAATTCTTTTCAATGAGCAGCAGTTAGGCGTGTAAATTTCCAGCTTTGGAAGGTTTAGGTTTAGGTTTTCGCTGTACCAAGTTTGAAAATTATCAAGATCTGTTAATTAGACTGGCAAGCGACGTACAATGGCACCTTTCGCACATTTAGCGTTGCGAAAATCAAAAAAGTCATAGTCGCAAAAACGATTTAAACCAGTGCACTATGGGGCCGCGGACCGGTTTTGGTGGCCATAAGTCAATTATTAAAAGTTATCAAAAAAAAATTTTTTTTTAATTTTTAAGTTAAGAAAAGATTAAGCTTCAATGTTGCATACCAGGAATTTTGATAGAACGGGCAGTGTTAAGTGTTAAGAAACAAGGCGCTAAACAGCGCTGTTAACACTCACGTTTAATGGCGAATTTAGCAGAAGAAAAATAAGCTATTTTTGAAGATTGAAAAATAAAAGAAAAAGTCAGACTTGTCAAGAGATTCGTTATGGAATCTGTTCAGAGGAGTTTTTGCTAAGTGTTTGTGGGTCTAAAAAAAAGGAGTTTATCGAATTGTCCTTGTAGTTTATGTATTTGTGAACCCTTCCACGAGATAAATGTTAAAGTGAAACCTAATTGTTAAATATAAAAACAAAAAAATTGCCACCTAGGTCTACCTTAATATTTATACTGTATTATTTAGCATTCAATTCTTTTTCAAATGAATGTAGCCTCAAGATGCACTTTTGCGCACTTTCTGTGCAATTTGATTTTTTCTTAGGTCACCTTACTGTTTTTTTAACGCCGATTTGGTTGCTATTTGGAGCAGCAAAAAAGGCTGGCTTGAGCAACAAAAGGCTGTGAAATGCTTTTTGTTCGAAATAAATGAATAAATAAACTAATTCTTAAAATAAAAAATTTGTTTTAACCTTTTGATTCAGATCAAAATTGTTATATAGTATTAAAATAGCAACAAATTTCAGCTGCTAAAATTTTAATAATTTATCTTTAGTTTTACCCGATCGATCCTATGGGAGCTATAGGATAAAGCTTCCTGATCCGAACGATTTTCATACCATATATGCGTAGGGACAAATTAAGATCAATATCAGTTTCATGTCATATCTCCATAGTGGGTCGTAGCCAACACCTTCACTTCAGTACCAGCCAGTGTCGTTCAGCTACGCTAGGATGGCATTCGCTGATTGCCGCCCCACCTCCCTTAGCGACCCTAGCTGGTGAGCTCCGAAGTGTCGGGCTCTGAGATGGTTGAATGCCGGACAGTGACACAACAGGTGCTCCGGTGTCTCCTTCTCGGTTTCTTCTTTGCAGCTTCTGAAATATGTGCTGTGGGGTAGATCATTCTTAAAGGCATGGGTGTGAATTGGCCAATGCCCCGTGAGGGTTGATGTTATTTTTCTAATGTCTTTTTTGCTTTTGGAGATCAGGTCTGCTGTCCTTCTCGTATTGTATTCTGGACAGCATGTCCTTGATCTTCTGTTCTCACACATCGTTAACCATTCTTTGCTGGCAAGTAGTTTAAAATGGTCGAGGATTTCTCTCTGGACTGAGTTCAGGGAGATTTGGATATACATTAACTATTTGAGCTTCTTTCTGACCCTCGCCTAGCCAGCTCGTCAGATTGCTCGTTTCCTGAGTCCCGGTACCCATACTATTTAACCCGTGTTGTCTTTAGCGGGTCTATTTAGCGCCTCTTTACATTGGGCCACTAGAGTCGATGTTGTCCTTACTGATGCGAGTTATTTGATGGCCGCTTGACTATCCGAGTATAGCCTAAATCTGGCATTCTTGAGGTCTCGGTTTTCTGAGTGTTGGACGGCTTTCAGAATTGCAAGAACTCCTGCCTGGAACACTGTTGCTGACGTTGGGAGGTTGAAGGACTCTTCTGCTCCCCAGCTGTCGGCGAAGATTCCCGCCCCTACACCGCATCTTATATTCGAGCCGTCGGTGTGGAGGGAAACTTCGTCTTATTCGGATACACTCCCTCGCCTCCATTCTTTCCTTGTGGGGTATATGGTTGTGTATGCATTGCCGAATCGTAGTTCGGTTGTCATATAGTCTGTTCCTGTTGTTCCCGTGTAGTCTAATTTACTTAAGATTGTACAGCTTTAACACTGCGTTCAACGCCGCCGCGGAGTATGATCTTAGTGCTCCCGTAGCACCTGCGCATGCCGATCTCTGAATCCTAGTGAGTTTTTTGTCTGTTGTGCGCCCTAGTTAGTGCTGGCCACCATACTAGTGCTCCGTATGTGAGTATGGGTCTCACCACCGCTGTGTAGAGACATATTATGATCTTAAGTTCTATGCCCCAGTTCTTTCCGAACATCTTTCTGCACGGGTAGAATGCTATACTCGCTTTCTTGACTCGTTCAATGATGTTGTTTTTCCATGATAATTTTGTGTCCAGTATCACTCCCAAGTACTCAGCTTGTTGTAATAGTTCTAGTTCTATACCATCTATCTGTGATTTTGTGAACCTTGGGATCTTTGTGCTCTTCGTAAAGAGCATAAGTTCCGTTTGGTGCCTCCTTTAACTCCTATTTTGTTGAGGGAGCTCAGGATGGAGTCCGCATTTACGTTGTTGAAAGCTCCTTCTAGATCAAAAAACTTTCCCAGTGTGTAGTTTTTGAATATCAGGGATTTTTCTATGTACTGTACTACTTCGTGTAGCGCCGGTTTTGTAGATTTACCTTTTCGGTAAGCGTGCTGTGCTTTCAAATGGGTTTTCTCCGTTTTGCTTCTTATGTGGATATCTAGTATCCTTTCCATTGTTTTCATAAGGAATAAGGTCAGGCTTATCGGCCTATAGTCTTTAGCTAGGAAGTGTCTCCTTCTTTCTGGTTTTGGTGTGAAGACTACTCTTGCTTCCTTCCATGGAAGCGGTACGTGCACTGCTTGTATACATGCTTGGAAGATTGCTTGCAACCAGTTCCATACATACTCCTTTGTCGTTTGCAGCATTGTATAATTACGTCCGGACCTGGACTCTTGTATTTGTCAAATGAGTCTATAGTCCAGTGGATTCTTTCCCTAGTGGCGATCTCTTCGATTTGTGACTGTTGGACTCCCCTTAAGGTTTCCGTTGCTGTGGGTTCTATTCTTAGATTTCCTGGGAAGTGAGTGTCCAGCAGGATATCTAATGATTCTTCAGCTGACGTTCCTGTGTCGTCAGGTCTGTTTATAAGTGAGGGGCTTGCTTGTCCTCTTGCTTGTATTTTCGTCTCGCGCGTCGGCATCGAGATTTCAAAGAATATGTACCTATGGTATGAAAAATAGTTCTGTGTCGAGACCCTCCAGTTTCCTACCTTATATTAGCTGCTCTCCATTTTGAGAGTTATATCTAGTACTTCTTTCCATCCATAAAATTCTTCCGTGCTTGGAAAAATAAAGATTGGTATATCCCTCTATTACAGATAGAGACGTCATGACATAATACTATCGAGAAGAGACTGACCCCTTTTGTTTGTTTCCTTACTTCCCCACAGTGTGTGCCTGGCGTTGGCGTCACACCCGAGGACGAGCGTCGTTTTGTTCTCTTAGGCCCACTGCATCAGCCTGATAATTGCATCCGGGGGTGCGTTTTCATCGTGGGCCATATAGCCCGAGGCTATCAGCATCGCTGTCCCATCCGCCGTCTCAAAACTGGCCACCGCTAGGTCTGGGTTGCTATTATGCCCGCCCTCTGCCTACCTGTCGAGTTCGTGTACAGAGTTGTGTATCCCTTAATCGCCACGCCAGAGATCTGTCCGTCTCTTGTCCATGGCTCTTTTATGAGGCCGATGTCGATGTCCTTCTCGCGGAAAAGAACTACCAGATTTGCTGAAGCGTGAGCGCTCCGCTTAAGGTTGATCTGGACGACTTTCGGCATTATTGTGGCGTTGTGTTCGGGGTGACGTCGTCGATGATTAAGTCATCCAACAGTCTGTTGGTGTCATCGACATCGTCTTCGACCGCTTCGTCGTCCGGTTCGGCCAGAAAGACCTTTATCTTGGCCTTTCTGATCTCGCACCGCACTTTGTGATTTGCCTTCGTCAGCTGATCGAGGCATCGGCGGTTGATGAGGATCAAGAAAGGATGGCTTGTCTTCATCTCTTTCTCAACTTTGAGTATGGCCCAGTCCTCAATATCCTCGGGATATCCTTGGCGGGGACTAGCTTAATGCGTAGCCCTTTCCATGCGTTGCTTATGCTCATCGTCGCACCTGATTACTCGATGCCCTCTAACCATAGCCAAAATGAAGCGTGCCTTGTTGACCTGCGCCTTCTTCTGTGGCGTTTGAGGAGTGCTCGACTTGGCACTGCCCACCGAACTCGGAGGACGCAGCAACTCATCTTCGTCGATTTCGAAGATGGTATGGGATTTTACCTCCCCCACGAGGTCCGAAGCAGATTGTTTAGTTGTGCTCATTTTCATTAACGCCCGCGTTTCTCGACGAGGCGAGCGCGGCGGAACCGAGGGGTTTGGGGCTTTGAAGGTGGTCGACCGTGGCTTCGTCCCTAAGCCACGGCAAGTCTGTTCTGACCCAGGGTTGCCCGGTTGCCCTGGAAAAGCTCCGTTCAAACACATATGCAGTTCAGCTGCGAACCTTATAGTCAGGGGGCACGGGTCGCTTCGCACCCGTGACTTAAGGGGGAACCGTTTCGAGACTTGCCCGGGTCTTGGAGTTGGATGGGAGTCATAGGATTTATCGGTAAGGGAGACACAGGAGTTTGCCGCTCGCATTAGCCGTACCGTAGTACGTTTCCAAGAGGTACCACGCGGAGGACCTTCTCCGAGGAGAAGGTGGTGTCTATCAATCTGACATCCACCTACGAGTCGACTTGATGCTTCAGTTTTCCAAGGAATATACATCAGCGGAGACTCCGCTGATCTTGCCTTGGTCTGCACCTTTACCACCCAAATAATAATGTACTTACTACATTATTTCTAGTGTGTGGCCGCTCCATCAATAGCCCAAAATATAGACTTTGATGCAAAACTGATCTTACCGGCTTCAGAAAAGCAGTGTTGGAAAATCGAATTACGTTAAAAATTTCTACAGCTCCAAAATAAAATGTATAAACCATAATACGTAACTAAGGTAAAAGGGCCTCCCAGGTATATCAAAATTAAATAAGAACAACTCATGTTTTTGTTATTTTAGATTTTACTTTAGTCTGAGATCAATAATAATGATCCATTTTCATAAAAAAATAGTTTTAAATACTATTTTGTAGTTCTTGGATTAACGTAGAGAATTGTCAACTTTTTATACTTTTACAGGGTATGTTCAGTCACGGCAGCATTACTCATAAGCAATATCAGTTATAATTAGACATAATAATTCTTCAGTCGCAGCCACATGCATTTGTCGTTAATAAAGTATCAGTTACCAGGTCAAGCGAATATGCATAACTGGCGGACAACAACATAGAGCACTGTAGCAATAAGTGTCAGGTCATATATCTGACAATACCCACATGCACAGTAACCCACATTATTTGTTTTACGATATTTGTTACCATAAGCATTTTGTACCTATATATACTGTTAAGTTTTCATTAATAAAGTCAGTAAGAGTTCTACCTCAACCAAGAGCTTTTATTCATGCCCGACACCATCGCCGTGTCTTTATGCACCCAACCAAACCAACCAAACCGTCCACCTAGTTCCAAGCGCTAGTTGCGACAATCAAAGGCAATAGTTTATGCACTATCTGCCAGACATCGAAGCCTCCGTATAAACAGGGTATTATAATCTTAGTCAGAAGTTTGCAACGCAGTGAAGGGGACATCTCTGACCCTACAAAGTATATATATTCTTGATCAGGATCAACAGCCGAGTCGATCTAGCCATTTCCGTCTGTACGTCCGTCTGTCCGATTATACCCGAACTAGTCCCTCAGTTCTGAATGAAACTTTGCAGTTAGTCTTCTATATACTCTCACTCCTACATATGTTGGAACGGACCGGATCGGACGATTTTCGGTGTTATTTTTGACTCAATTCTGCAAGGGTACCCAAACTTCGGTGAATCGAATAAAGCTTCCTTTCTTGTTAAATTCGTATTCGATAGAAAATCAAATGAAGAGTGAAATTTTAAATTTTAAATTTTCAATTTTAAATGTGCCGCCTTGAATCACTGAAACTTTAGAGCGCACCCGAACTCGCCCCTTTTGTGTTCATTTTTTTTTCCGTCATTTTATGTACGTGGATGACGTTCTCGCAGGGGCAGACTCCAAAGCCGATGCCCAAGTTGCGACTCGGGAATTGAAGGGGGCTCTAGAGTCGGCAGGGTTCCCACTTAGGAAGTGGACGTCTTATAGCAAGGCGATTCCAGCCGACATTCCGAGAGCACGGCCAAGATACTCGGCGTGCGGTGGAAAGCAACGACTGACGAGTTCTTTTTTATTCCGCCTAAATTGGTTTCCGGCTCG
>VNJN01006961.1:0-88348 GCA_008042485.1 Drosophila mayri | reverse complement strand
CGGACATAGCGCCAAGTGATTCCTGTCCATGACGAACGCCCTTGGTGGTGTAAAGTTGGACTCAAAAGAGGCTTGTGAAAAGTGGCTGTCTGAGTTCTTCGCAAATAGGGAGGGGGGCTTCTACGAGGGAGGTATTATGAAGTTGCCGTCTAGATGGAAACAGATTAACGAACAAAACGGCGCATATTTGACCTAAATCCGATCACTGTAACCTTTTTTATAAAGCATTGAATAAAGAGCAAAAAAGCGGAAGGGAGATATTTGACAACCTAATATATATATGTGTTTATACATGATAGCATTTCTATACATTGCCGTAATCTTTATATATAATTCTTATCAATCCACCTCAAAGCTAGATGCCTCTTCGGAAGTCTTTAAATAATTCGAAAATCAGTTCACCAGAGACTTTCTCGTACCGCGGTCTTGTAGTGCCTCGCAGTTTGAGGATGCACAAATTCGGGACCTACTTCCTTCGGGCGCTGGCTTTCTGCACATTGTGGCATGGGCTCTTGGCGAAGGATCTTCGGTCTGGCTACATATTCTTCCTTCAAGACTTTAATCTTGAAGCCCAGAATCAAGGGAATATCACTGATGTTGATATCGAGACCAAAGGAGCGGCGACTAACCTGGAAGGCCAACTGCAACGGATGGAAGCTAAGCTGGAAGGACAACTGCAAGGAGTGGAGGCTAAACTGGCAGGCCAACTGCAACTAGTGGAGGCTGAGTTCAAAGAAAATCAAGTGGCGGTACAAACCAAACTAGAAGGCCAACAGGCGGCACTAACTAAAATTGAAAATCAACTACAGGCAGTATTAAATAAGTTGGAAGTTAATAATAATAACCCACCTATAGCAACTGGTTTCGAGCTAATCGGAACGAGGTATTTCCGAATAGTGCATAAATTGGTGGATTGGCATACTGCTGTGAGAAAGTGTCGTGCGTTGGGAGGATATTTAGCCTCATTTCGAAATGAAGAAGAACTTGGCGCCGTTGCTCACGAACTTAGATCATTTTATCCCTACTGGCTGGGTAGCCATGATCCGCAAGGAGAGGGCGACTTCGTATCTGTGGCCTCTGGCAAGCCAGCACCATTTTTAAAATGGAGTGAAGGATATCCAGAAGACAAAATGGGCACGGAGAGCTGCGTCGCATCGACGCAGGACCGAATGCTTAACTTCGATTGCCAAAATTATTTCTATTTTATTTGTCAGGCTGACAATGACACTTAGCAAAACTCGCATTGAATGTTTTAAATAAAGTTATGTTTTAAATAATACTCTGCCAATATGTACTCTTTATTTGTTTATATTTATATTCGAGTGCAGTCAGCGGTATAAATAGCTCTTATCAATCTGAACTTAGACCAGAAACCCCCGCGTGAATTCGGGGAATCCGTTGATAAGAGACTTTTCCCTACACTCCGAAACCCCTGTTTGACGTCACTCCGCCTTAACAGAGCTCTTAACTATATGCTTAGCTAATTCCCAATTCGAAAACAAATAAATAACTAATTTTTAAATTATTAATTTGTAAAATATATCCAATAGTCACTTTAACTTTCACATTTCCATTAAACCCTAATTGAAATTTAAAATTTAAGCGGATTAGAGGAATATCATACACAAAATTTATAAAATAAAGTGCAAATTACTCATTTGTTGCCTGACAAAGGATATCTTTATATGTTAGCCAGGCAGGACACGTGCCCGCAACTCTCTGAAGGGGGAACCGAGCATCCGAATCTTCCTCGAGTGCGTGGGGTCATTAATAGTTGACAACTCCATCCAGATTGGTCAACTACATATCATACAAGGCAATCTGGGCGCCTCCTTCGTCCTTTGAGATTTTGGCGATTATGGAATTGGCAATTAGTTGACTGCAAAGGAAGCGAAAAAGAGGTCTCGGTGACAGCTGCCCAAGAGGGCAGGTAGAATCAACTCAGCATATGGCACACTCTCTTAACCAGCGCCGGTGCCGGGACATACTTGACAGGCAGACACTCGAAGAGGTGTTCACCTGTTCACCTGTTCAACTGTCTGGCGATGGCACAAATTAGTCGGAGCCATCAGAGAGACCTATTAGCGTGGCCAAGTGAAATATGATTACGGCTCTCGCATGCACACGGAGTTTATGGCATGTAGAAAGCGGAGCATTCGCAGATTTATTGCAGCTAAAAATCAACGCTAATATAATGCATAAATCAGAGTGCTTAAGTCAACATATTACGTAGGGCTGCTGGGTAGCTGCACTAGGAGGAGGCCCTGGCCAAGTGAAATTCAGCGAAAACGAAACATTTTCGGCTATGTGCTAGGGTGGCTCTTGAGTGGGTGGCGAGTTGGTGGGTGGTTGGTGGGCTGTGCTGACAAATCGAGGGCGTCTCTCTCTACAGGACACACACTCTCTCTCTCTCTCGGGGTTTCTCTGCGAATCCTTTCTCCGTTTTGCAGAGCAGCGCAGGCGCTTAGGTATTCCATTTCCAGGCTCTCCTCTCCGGGAGCTTCCTCTCCCTGGAAAAAGGGAAATGTACTGAGGGGAAGCTAGGGATATTTTCTTGGCAGCTGTGTTGGCTAATTAAAATATTACACCGTAGGTCAGGCCCAGCCACCGTGGGAATTTTATGACTTGCCAAAAGAACCGCGGGGCAATGATGCCTTGCCTCGAATGCAAATGGACCAACTCATCGTGTCCAGATGCAGGTAGATCTCACAGAGATCTCTCAGAGCATTCCCAGGCATAATTAAAAATCCATTTACGACCAAGAATTCCATCAACTCGGCCAATTATCTGACCCGGGCGCGGGGTCACGCTTCTCTAACTCCAAACATCAAAACATAAATGACTTTTAACACATTTCCACTTGGTTTCGGCTAGCTTTTCGAGCTGCCCGCGCAGGC
Source organism: Drosophila mayri (assembly GCA_008042485.1). NCBI lineage: Eukaryota > Metazoa > Arthropoda > Insecta > Diptera > Drosophilidae > Drosophila > Drosophila mayri. Next base: position 85,451 of record VNJN01006961.1, on the reverse strand, counting down.
GCTTTCCGCACTTTCTGAGCGCCAAGCCAAAGTTTGAAGTGGAAAACGGGTTGGGAGTTGGTCGCTAGAGTTGGCCAGAGCAGCGGTGAAACTGGTTTTTGGGTCACAACATCGGCGAAGGGCTCCGAGAACAGGTAAACTTCGACGAGATAATTATTCAATGAAGCCGACTTCGAGGGCTTCTCACTCCCCTTCAGAGTTCTTCCTCGGTTCTCAGGGTCCGACTCGGGAAGCCATGTCAAAGGGTTAAAGCCGAGGACAGGTTCGAGTCGGTGAGAGCCCTGGCCAGCGAGTATCTGCGCAGTTTTTCTCCAGAGAATCGCACTCTCCCCATTTCTCTGTCTCAGTGTGTGTCTCTCTCTCCCTCTCAGGTACTCAGTTTCATCACGAATCTGCTGCTGCTGCTGCTGCTGCCTGTGCTGATGGTGGTGCTGCCTTCCGACGCGGATTTAGTACTCAATTGTTTTTCTGTCACGGCGTACGTGGACGCGGACGCATCTCCGCCAGCTTCCGAGGCAAGGCCCAAAATTCAGCCAGTTTGTGTGTGTGTGTGTGAGCGAGATTGCCCAGGTGTGAGTGAGTGTGTATGTGTGTGCCTCGGAAAATTGCCTAGAAAAATGCTTAAACGGATTTAATACGAAAAAATCAAGAGTGGAAATCAACATGAAAAACAAAAAGCGGGCAAGCGGAACTCTCTCTCAAAAGAAAAATCACCCACACAGCATCGTCAAAGGGGGTGGGAAACGCGCTCTCTTCCTCCTTGAATCAATGGAAATTCGCTCTGCGTTTTTCGGCACTTTTTAGGAAAAACAGGACCACACCCGCGCGGGTGCACCAGCTTGAAAAGGGAAAAGCGGCAGCCAAGCCAAGAAAAACAGAAATGAGAGCCAGAATGGAGTCTGCAAGAAAAATTCCAGTTTCCCAAAGGATCGCCAAAGAGAGATGGAGAGCGACAGGGCGAGTGGGATACCAGTTGTGCTGGAAAGGCGAGAAATTCTCGACAAGTTGTGGAGGGGCCAGGACAGTTGCGCAAGTGACCAAATCCCGTTATTAGGGGCAATATCTGTTCTGGCCGTTACGCATCAGCTGTTGGTTTTCAAATCAAAGGAAAATTCGAACATATTTTCTCAGAAATAAAGTAGATAAAACTATAAAATATTAATCATATTTATCTTTGATTTAAAACTGCCTTTAAAGTAAAGAAAATCTGTGCAATTTCTGTGTTTGCTGCCATGAAAACCCTTATATTTCTGCTCAGTTCTGCCTTGGAAAACTGGTAATTCTGTTCCTCTCTCTCGCAGCTCCTGTTCTCTCTCTCTCTCTCTGCTTCTGTTTCGGTTTTCCTTTATTTTTTTCCTGATTTTTTTTGGGGGAGCTCTTTGCAGCCGCGCTTTTCCAGCAAGCTGGAGCTAAGTTTGATTTGGCAGCGCGCCGTCAGTCGAAGGTTTCAAAAAACGGCAACGGCACAGCTGTGAGCTGGAGTTTTTCCTAAAGGAAAAGCTAGGAGCTGGCTACAGGGAAAAGACAACTAATCAGAATTAAGTAAAAATAAAAAATAAAAATAATATTAATATAAAAAGCATCGCGTCAAGTGACAATTATATAATGTACTCCAAAGGCCAAGGCGTGACCCGACCCCTCTGATGAGTCACGTGCCGTGTGTGTGAGTGTGTGTGTGGAAATCGTAAAAATCAAAAGGACAATCAAGCAGCCAGAGTCCTTGCTGTTGACCAGACGCGACAATTACCACATCAAAAGACCGAATACCCATACAATAATCCTATTTTTATGCCGTATTGATTTTATTTGTTGTGCATAAAAGGCGCGGCTTTTCGTCCATTGAGTGTCCCCCTCAAATACATACATACATACAAATACATATATATACAAATATATATCCCCATTCATTTTATGTCTTATGCCTTGCCTTTGTTTTCATCTCCCCCTCAACTTCCTCTTCTAATCAAATAGGAATAACATAAAAATCCATTGTGTCGAACGGAAAACGGTTTCAAAGTCCTTCGCAAAGTGTACTCGAAAGTGTCATAAAGTATGCGATTATCCTGTAAACAAAGTGTAAAACGCGCAACTGAAAAAAGCAGCTAAAGTCTGGCAGTGAAAGCCAGAAAGCAAACAACAAATAACTCAAGGATTTAACGACTCTAAAGGAGTAGAACTCCCAGGACCCTCGGCTCGCAACACTATAGCACCCGGATCTGAGCTCGTCGTATAATGATTGCGCAAGTGAGGTGAGTCACACGAATAACTCCCGATACTCCCGGCAGCTGAAAAACTGCTCCCCGGGGAGGACTAAAAACAAAACTAAAACCCATTCGGGGGGAGGAACTAACAGGCTTTGGGCGAAAATGGCCAATGCACTCCGAAAATCAAATACTTTCGAGAGCGTCCGCAGGCTAGGATTTAATTAAAATTTATGAAATTTCAATTACAAACGGCAGAAGTGTAAATAAGTGCGAGTACGGCACAATTCAATTACGGAATAACTGAGGCCGGAAAAAAAAACATACAGGCCAGGCGAGGCTGGCACTGCACTGGCTGTTGGCCCAAAAAACAAACAACTAAACTGGGCCAGAAAACAAACGAACGGCAGGGGAATTGAAGGGAAAGGCACTGGCAGGGGGATTGATATATATGTATATGTAGAGAGAGAGCCATGTTTGGCCGGGGCTAGGAGGCTTGATTGGTTTTGTGGCTTTGTCCACATCCTCCTCAGACTTGCAGACTCAAACGCGGCTCAGAGGGAAAGACGGAAAGATGGACAGATGGTCAGTTGCAGCAAAGCAGCAAACATGTGTAACCAACGACAAAGACGACGCCACAAAGGGAGCCAGAGTTATTAGTGGCCAGGAAATTGCAATTCCCCTCGAGCCATCCATATGGTTTATCGCTTCGCTTCGCTCGCTTGAAGCCTCGCCTTGCCCCCGGCTTCTCTTGGCTAAATATTGATCTATATAGATCGCGCGGGCTCTGTCTGTATACCAAATCGATTTGCCATTACACCAAAGATATATATTTGCTTTTATGCAGAGCGCGACCGCGCTGTAAGTGGGTGCTTGCGTGACTGCCGTGTAAGGTCACCCACTCGTGGTAACCTATTCAAACGAGTTGTGACCTCGCTTAGCGATAACGATAACTATGCTCTCTCACGAACGCAAGGAGCCCTTAAAAATAAAAACCTAAAAAACTGTCAAGTTTTTAAAAAGTATTCAGAAAATTCAATCTTTTCAAACACAAACATAGAATTTGTGATTTAATTTTTTGTTTAGAGATTGGGATTTCATGAGAAACGTAAAGAAACTTGTGATTTAATAGTTTATAGTCAAAGATTAAAGGTTTTTCCCTCTTTAAGTTCGATGAAACTCAAGCAAGGCATTTACTTAATATTTTTTATAGAAATATTTTACCAACTAACAAGTAATAGCTTCATTAAATGTTAATCCAAGGCTCAGGAATATCTTATTTTATTTGAAATCTTTAAATTCTAGGGGAAAAACTATTAAAAATCGCATTAAGAGATTAATTTTAAATGTAGTAATAGCTAAGAATAATAATAAACAGAATAATAATGAACCGAGCTTTGGAAATCAACAGAAAAATTGAATAATGAATGTTGTTTTTAAATACTTAAATTTCTATGATAATTTTCAAGAAATACCAAAGATATTTAGTTCTATTTCCAAAACTAAAATCAGCATTATTAACAATATTAAAATTTCTGATTTTCATTTCATTACTTTGGCTGCTTTAAGTCAAAGTTCCCCCTTAGTTTTGTTTATAATTCATCAAAAACCAAACGGAAGCTGCGGTCAGTCAGTCATTGAGTTTGCTTAGAGTCTCGAACAGTTTACTGGAATTTGTTGGCCCGATTCGGACCCAAAAGAGATTATCCAACAATATACATGCTATGAGAACTTTATCAGCGCCAGTTTCGAGTTTTTGGGTACACACACTCTCTCGATCGGACAACTCCAGAGTTGGCGCCCAAATCCCACGAAACCCGAGCCCCCAGCTCGAGTCCGAGATGTGGGAAGGCATAGAAGTTGGGGTGGACTGAGGATGGGGGCTTCGGGTCGGCTTCGAGATCGGCTTACACAACGGAGAGGTATATATATTGTGTCTGTATGTACAGCTTCAGACTCCAGTTGGTGTATAAGAGAGCCACGAAGCTGAAACTTGTTTTTCTTTATTTTTTGTGAAGTTGTTTTTCAGCTGCCTCGACAGATACACAGAATTTCCTGCAGCAGCAGCAGCAGCAGCAGCCTCTTGGCAGGGTATCGCGTTCTGTTAAAGGCGGAGTGGCGAAGCACACAAGATGCAATTTTCTGTCGACGATCTCTGGTAAGAGTCGGAGCACTCACACTCGTACTCGAACGAGTACTCGTAAATTCATGGGAAGTGAGTGCAGGTAGCCAGGTAGCCAGGGTGGTTTTTCACATTCAGGTGAAGTTGCAGGGCTTCGCTCAACACCTCAGCAGCCACATCATCCTCCTCCTGGTGACGCTTTGTTCTTGGGTTCTGTTTTTGTTTGGATTTCCCTCTGTTTCCCGCTGGTTCTCCCATTTTTTTTGTTGTTGATTTTCTTTTTCACACTCCATTGGCAGTGAAGCGTTAAAATTGACCCAGTTGTTGATTTATTTTTACTGGCAAAATGTCGTGGCATTTCCCCCCCTCTGAGTCTGGAAAAAACAATGCGAATTTGCGTTCCCAATTTAAATGCATGCAATTTTTTGGTATTTGTGAAATATTCAACCAGCCAGGCACGATCCGCACGAATCGAATGGCTTTAAGGTCTTCCAGAGTCCGTGCCCTCTCTCCCTGCACGAATGCATTTTCAATTTTCTGGCCAAATTCCAGAGAGAGAGGCAAGTTAAAGTTGCAAATTGTTTGCATTTTTTGCTTCCTGCCACAAGTAGTACGAGTGTTCCCAGAAAAAAAGTGCTGGCTGGCAGAGACACAACTTTGCTGCTGCTTTTTGTTGCCTCTTCTTTTTAATAACTATGCGGGTTTGCTTTTTGTTTTCTTACGGCCAAAAGTTTCTACTTTTCGAGCTGAAAGTTTAAGTGCAAAGCCGTTGAAATTAAAATATTTCCATACAGACTTAAAGTTGGGTTTCCAGAGCAAAAAGTAGCCTTAAAAAGAAGGCCTCTAAACACCCCTTAGCCTGGCCCAGGTCGGTGGTGTTCATTATTTCGCAGTGACCCATTAAAGTAATTTGCCACACTTGTCGCCGGGGCCATTAGGGCCCATTAAAGCGCAATCAGAAATCTTGTGGGCGGCCTCCACTCCCCACTTTCTTGGCCAATACTCGAATATCAATTTGAGGAAAAACGAAAAAGTTGCCCAAGTCTACAGCCAAGTCCCCCTGCCTCCCAAGCGGGGAACCCTTTTTATTAGTTTTGAGATATCGACAGGCAGGCCAGGCAGCGGGCCAGAGAACCCTGCTGGCTTTTAATAAGGACATTCAGGCCACAGCGGCAAATAGTTCAATGGACTCGTCAAAGCCCTCGTCCTGCCTCGTCCTAAGACGCAGCTAAGCTTAGCGCTGAAAAATCAATAGCTTGTCCAAGTTTCTGGCTCCTTTGTTGGCCCAAAGTTCTAAAAAAAAAAAATAATAATAATCGCCGCTTTACCTACACAAAGAGCCCAGAAAATAGATACTTTTATACATTTTCCAGGCTTTTCCTGGTCTTAAGTTACCCAAAAGACCCGTCTCTTATTTCTAAAATATATTTTCCAGCCTCAAATTCAAGTTGAGTGTGGTGGAGTGTTCTAATTAAGGAATTTCTCTCTCTGCATCAAAAGCAAACATCTGGAGTTGGTCAGAAGCCAGGAGGAGGTTGGCCTTCCTTCCTTCCTTTCCTGTTGTTTGCTTATTCAATTTGGCGCTGTTTGAACTGCGCTGATATGCCCATTACAAGGTGCTCGTTGCTCGGTGCTCCGTGCTCTTCTTGGGTCTCCATGACGTATACGTAATTACGTTTGTCGCTGCCGCCACGTTGCCTCCCCAGCGATTGCCACTTTAAAGCATGGAAATTTATTTATTGCATAATGGGAAAAGTTTTGCACTTCAGTCATGATTTGCCCCAGTCCCTGTCCCTGTCCCTGTCCCATCTACATCTCCATCTACATCTTCTGATGCTATTCAACTCGCAGCATTTCACTTGATGCAGCGGCCAAAAGACGTGCGTAAACAGGGTGGTTTTGGTGGAGCTCGGTGGCTCCTTTAGTCTCCAAGTCGGGCTTCGAGTGCTAAACTTTTTTGCCCCGAATCCCGTTTGGCTTTTTTTCCTGCCCGCCCCACCCCGGATCCAACTCGAAATCAACTTTATGCGAGGCGCAAAAGAGCCAGGCAACGGCAGCGGCAAAGTTTATGGTCATGTCCGCTCGGAAAAGTAGAAGGAGGAGGAGGAGAAGGAGAAGAAGGAGCTATAGGGGAGCAGGAGAAGGAGCAGGAGAGGTAGCCTGACAAGGAGCAGGAGTTGGAGCTGGGGTATGGTTACTGTGGAGGGGTTTCTCGGTGACTGGGGGGAGCCTCGCGGGGTGGCCGTTCATTAGCGTTGCCATTACATTTATTTATTTTTCTTCATTCCTTCTCTGTTTCGGCAGGATGTCTGATACACACAGCCAACCTCCCGATTCTGCTGCTCACAGTCTTTCCAAAAAGTCCCCTCCCTCTCTCCATCTCTAGTGGTTGCACGACTTTAGTTTCAACAAGTTTTTCGAAAAAAATAAAGTTAAATGAGAGACACACAACAAACTTGACATAATAGTGAAGAGATTTTCTTGTTGCCAGGACAGTAATCAGCAAGGAACAAGGGATCCTGCCACGCATGTCTGCAGTTATTAGAGCCCGCGTCTTTTTCAGTCTTCGGGGTTCTTGGTTCTCAGTTTTTCTCCATCGAGTTGCGGTGGAAAAAGTTTTTGGCCTTTTTTATTTCAAAGCACTTTACAGGATTTATGTGAAGCGAGAAAAAGAGGGAGAGAAAAAGAAAGAAAAGATGGAAAAGTTTGCTAAATTTTCACTTTCCTTTCTTCTTTTTCCCGCTTTGATATTCCCTCTTTGCTTAGCCCGGGGACTGCATAAATAATAACACAAACTTTTATTATTAATTTTGCTTAATCGAAATGCCGCAATTAAGCATGAAGCATAAAAGTTTCGCTCTCTTTCCCATTTTTCCCGTGACTTTCCTTTTGCCTGGACGCCCCCAGTCTGACCCCCTTTTAGTTTTTCGCAGGGAAAACTTGCAGCTTGCAGAGCAGCAAAGTTTTCTGCATTTTCGCCGAAAATATTATTAAGAATTTAATTGCTTCAAAGCCGCAAGTTTTTTGGGTGAAATTGTAAAACGAATAAGTGGGAATCATCGCAAGAAATTGTGCCTGGTCATGGCTGAGAGAGTTGGGTCCCCAAACAATGGCCAATAAATATGCCTACGAAACAATCCATTACAAAGGTGGCTGTTGCGCAATGTCTCGCCGATAAGAAAGTGAAAACTAAATGAGAAGCACAAATGAAAAGCATGTAGAAAGCACAAAATGTAAAAGGCACAAACGACCCTCATGCTCGTCGCCTCATTTCCGGTCCGAAGGCCCGCCATCCGTGCGGCCATTAGGCGGCCCATTACTGGCCATGGCTACCCTCCGCTTTGTCTGTCCAGGCTGGACAGGAACCCGCAAACATCCTGTTGATGTCAGCAAATTTTATTTATTTGTGGTTCGTGTTGTATTACAGCATTTTAGAGCAATTAAAATTGTACAATGGCCAGGATCGGGGCCATTTTGCATGGTCCGCAGTCTGGTGTCTAAAGTCTGGAGTCCATTTGGCCGCATTTTTCAGATCATTTAAAAGGCAAAGTGGCCTAATGATATATTGACTTTGCCTGCCTGTTTCAAACTTTTATGTTGCCTCCCACAGACCCCTCCACCTCCATTAAGGGTCCCCATTCGGAGGCGGACTGGCCATATTCTACGTCTAATTGCCCAAGGTGGAAAGGGAAAGGGATGCTGGGGAAAGGTAGAAACTCATTAGATTAAGTGATAGCTGTTCGCTTTATGGCCCCTATCTGGCAGTCGCGGAACATCGTTTCGAATTGGCCAAGGATGCTGTATGGCCACTGGCCACAGCTCCAAAACGGAGCCAAGGATTGTCAAGGAGCTGATGCTGGGGAGGAGCTCATTGTTCTGCCGTTGGCCTACATCTGCTGGGCTGGAGTCTCTCTCTCACAGGTCTCAGGTCCTCTCTGTTTCGCTAACAAGCTTACGAAGGGCTGGCCTGGGGGCTCATTGCCCAAATGTAGAGCAGGAAGGGAAGGGAGGGGCATGAGGAGGGCGTTCCATTTCATTAAAGTTTCAGGGCGTACTATGCGGCGTATGAGTGATACTAAAATAAAAAAGGAAAACGAAGAAACAGAAAACAGCAGAAGGGACACACATTCCAAGCCCCCCCTGAAGGCTGAGACGTTGCACTGGCAGAAATTCGGCTGGGAAAATGTTAAATAAATCCCTTGAAATAAATATTTTAAAAGTAATAGCTATTTAAGCCCCAAATATATATATTTTAGCCCAACAGCAGTTCCTATATCACTAATTCATCGTTTCCTTTTATTTTTCCCTCTGTAAAATATAAAACTTATACGTAAAATGCTTTCTCTTTGCCTCGCACAATGTGCAAAAGTTGTAAAATTTGTTGTTTTGCCGCACACACACACACACCCCTTGCTCTGCTCTCAAGTTCCTGTCGAAATGTCTTGGGGTGTGGCAGCGACAAGACCGTGAAGTCTCCCGGTAGATCCTGCAGATCCCGGACTCCACAAGCAGCCAAGCACTCGCCTTTATTGAAGTGCAATGAGCTGTGGTTGGGGCGTGGCCCGGACTTGTTCCCAAGTTGTTGCTCACAAACATGCTTAATTAGTTTCTGAAGCCGAATGACTGCGGGGTTAGAGGTCAGCCAGTCCGTCCTTCGTCCATGTGTGCCAAGTGAAAATAATTTGCGGCTTTTCAGAATGGAAATGGGAATGGGTCCCCCGTCCGGCCAGCGAGGGTTTTTAATTAAAAGTGCCAGGCAGCAGGCATCAGGCTTCGTCCGCCATGCCCAATCCCCAGCACGTAATGCAAATGAGCGCCAAGTAGCCGCCGTGGAAGGAAGATCCGCATCTCCGATGCGGTGGCTGTGTACGCCGGATTCCTGTGCCGTGTGTGCAGCCAACCAAAAAGCAGCAGCAGCAGCAGCAGCAGCGACGGCGGCAGCGGAAGCGGATGCCATAAAGTGCTGCCACCGCACGGCCAGAAAATAAAATGGCTGCCATGCGAGGCAATTTTCAGAGGAAAGAGGGAAAAAACACTGAAGGAAAATGGGTGAAAGTTTTTAAGGAAAATATATGACAAAATGTGTACACTGTTTCAGCAAGGACTTCAGACTTTCTAACTTTCAGACTCAAAAAGAGTTGAAAATAATTCTTAAAATATCTAAAAACAAATTAATGTTCCTTAAAAAACTATTTCTCTGAGTGTATGGAAATGTGCAGCGGGCCAACTGACGAATGCTGGTCGAAGGGCAGCAGCTAGATAGATGGCTGAATGACAGAGGGGACAGCCGGGGATACGGGTTACGGGACACGGGGCCAGGACACACATTTTAATGACAGCGACGTGGCCGACGAGGACAATTCAGTTATGGGTCTCATGGCACACCGCCCACAAAAACAAACACAAACACACACACACACACAGAGGGACAGGGAGGCGAACCAATCAACTGATTTAGTGCAGGTCCTACGTTCCTCGTCCTTATCCCGCCTCACAGCTCGTCCTGGGTGTATCAGCAAATGCAATTCGTTTGCTGATTTGTCATTGTTTGGCTGCCATCCTGCCAGGTCCTGCCCCCTTGAGCTGATTTACAAATGAAATCATACGCCATGGCGGGCATTTCGGTAATGAAAATTCAGCCATAAGGGAAATCATTTTTCCGGCCTTTGTTCTATTTTAGTTGGCTCTGTGACGGCGGTGCCTGTGCCTGTGCCAGGACACCGCACACTTAATGCGATTTTTGCCGCTCTCCGCTCGGGCCTTTAGTTTCGATGCGGTTTGGAGGGATGCGGAAGCAGGAGCAGAATCAGGACGCTGAGGGATTCGAGTGCGCTCTATAAATAAATTTCGTTTTAATAAACTTGTCATAATGGTGGGGCAAAAAATAAACTTTTAATAACGCTCCGCACAGAAACCTTGACGTTATTAAAATTTTACATGTCATGCCAAAAAGGATTAAATTCAACGCACAAGGACTGCTCTCCTCCTCACCGGATGTATTAAGTTATGCATTAAAATGGCACTAATGACGTTTATACAGCTCTGTCAGCCACGAAACTTTCCTGTACACACACACACAGGACCCTCATCCCTGAAGCTGGAGCTTTGCTCGAGTTACTTAATTGCAGTGACAACATTGGGGGTAAAGCAGGGGGCTGTCCCCCCTCCTTCTCGGACTGAAAATCGTTACAAAAATGCCTGGCTTGCAATTTAAAATACCTCGTGTGTGTGTGTGAGTGCGTGAGTGTGTGGCTTTGTTGTGCGGGTGTATCTGGTGGGGTAGCTTTACGACGCCTGTTTTATATTTACATGTCACAAATTCCCCTTAAAGCATTCCAAATAATTTAATTAAAATCACATTTTCTGGCTGTTTGTTCTACCATTCAGCATACCTGCGGCCAAGTGATAAAATTCGCTGGGATGCCAATTCAATTAACTGCAATGCCACCTAAGTTTAGACCCAAAATCCCCCGAAAAACTATCTGAGACAATAGAGAGCCCGCGGCTTCGGGACCCAGACGAGTCACCAACACGAGTTTTACATTAAAACGCAAAGTTTTATTGCCAAACAACAGCGAAAAGTTTGCTCTATTTGTATAGGAAGGAGTCCGTGTCCTCCTCTCAATCTGCTAAGTGGTGTCCTTATCAGTTGTAGCTACAACATATTAGCTGCTTAATTTTACGGACGTGTGTGTGCGCCGGCATGGGGTGCGAGTCCTGCGTCTCTGTGTGTATGTGCTCCAGGACGAGTGTTGAAATGGAAAACTTTTGTTTATTAATTTGTCAACGGGCTCTTAGAAAGGACGTTGTTTGAGTTTGTCCAAGATTTTGGGATGTCGATAAGGTTTACCTATTGCTTGTCGTCTGGCAAGGAAGTTTCCTTGTTTTTTTTTTTTTTTGGAAAATTCTGGGGGAACTAAAAGTTATGGGAGAAGAAAGGAATGTGATTTTATATAAAAAATACTATTTCTTATATTTATTTAATGGAAAGTTTTATTAGAAAATCGTGAAACTCTTTAAGAATATATTACGATAAAGTTTACTTGGAAAACCCTTTGAAAATTATTATTTTCTTTAGTTTTTTAATAGAGTTTAACAAATATCATATAACTTCCTATAACTTTTGCATAAAATGCATTGGGTTGACACAGTTGAAATTGGGTGGAAACCCATTTGGTAAAAGGGAGAGAACATCCTTCTCCCAGAGGATGCTTCTGGTGACACTTGATGCTCCTGACACTGACGGCTGATGGATGATGCCTGAAGGGATGTGACAGCTTCATCAAGTGCAGCCAGGTGCGACTGCTGCAAGGCATTCGCTTTTTCATTGATGCAAACATTTACCGCAGGCAACAAACCACTGACAGATCCCTCTAACATCTCCACCATCTCTCCCCCTTCTATCTTTCTTCCAGATGACGCCACTGCAAGTGAGAAGGATACGTTAGGAGCGCGGCGGCGTTGACTATGGGAACAGAGGCATGGGCGTGTGCGCGGACCTTGGGTCTCATCGATGGTGTCGGGCACTGAGCCAGAGCCGGCACACCCACCAGCAACCGAAGGAGCTCCAGTCACAGTCCCAGGAGCAACAGTATCAGCTCAAACAAGGAGCTGGATCAGCGATTGACGCGACAACGAGGATACCCGCTACCGAAACGCTGACGGAATCGCCAGCGAAAACGGCAGCTTTCACAGTGAAAACAACGAGGAGAAGACGCCGACGAAGGGACGTTCCCAGCTCCAGTCACAGGTTCACCTGCTCCACCGCCCAGGTGCTCCAGTTTGTGCTGGTCTCGCTGCTGGCCCTTCTGGCGAAAGATGCACAGGCGCACAACATTCCAGGTGAGTGCAGTGGCGGCTTTAATTAAATTTCCCGGCAAATCGCTCGAAATCCCAAAGTTTTATTTGAAAATTTCGATGATAAACACTTTGCGCGGCTCTTGCTTTGCACTATTTTGGGATGATAAATATATCCCCTGAGAGGTGGAAAAAATAAAAACCCCAAAACTAAGCGCATGTGTGGACCAAGTTCGCTTGATTTTTATACTCGTTGCTCGACGGAAAATTTAATGGCGCACAATAAGCGGCTTACGTGAGGCCAAAGCTGATTACATTTGGCAATTAGTTGACAGAGGAGGGCGGCTCCAAGCCACTGGACAGTGGTCAGTGTAGGCAGAGATAGAGGGAGAGAGAGTGGTACTTTTATTTAGTCATTTGCTTGCTTTTTGTGGGCCCAAAAAAAGGGGTCAAAAAGTAATTGAATTTATTCGAATGCAGAATAACGAATCAGGCATGAAAAATTACTAACAATACTTTCCACTGAAATTTTTGAAAAGATTTCCATATTAGCTTGCTGAATATTCTATAGAGAAAGTTCTTTTTTAACTCCAACGAAACCATAAAATATATAAAATTCTATAAAAGAAGCCGGAACGAACCTTTGGCCCAGAGATTTATGTACTTGACACTCAAGAGGAGAATGTCACGGGTTAACTGCCCCTCGAAGAACCTGTCTAGATGCTCGGCATTCTCCTTCGAGTTCCCTGAATTCAATGGTCTGACCTCCATTCGAATTTTCTGTTCTATTTCCCTCTTCCGGAGGACATTAAAAGTTGCCACTGGCTCCGCCCAATGTACCGTGTCGACAGCGACGCCCGTCGAGTGAATTAATTCAATTTAATTTAGCCGAAAATTGGAAAAACCGCTTGAGATTCCTTCGAGGCGATGGCCACTTTGCACGGTGGCACGGTCGAAAGGTCAACGTTGACAGGCGCCGAAATGAGTTCCCAGAAAGCGACTCAGCCCGGCTTTAATCAATGAAAACAAAGTGCGCTTCGCTGAATAACTCAAGCCAAAACTCGTGTCAAGTGCTCGATGGGTGGCTCTGGAGTGAGATGGCTGTGGGTGAGGGCTTTTGGGCTGGAAATCGAGGAGTGGAAACGTCTGCCTTTGGCTGAAGGACGTTCTAAATGGAATAATGAAACCACTTTTGCATGTTAACGCCATCAAAAGGCGCGACACACGCGGGTGCTCCTCTGACATGCTGGCTTCCTCACTTCCTGCTGCCCTCGAGTGCTTTCCAGGACTCGGCGACATGTCTGCAACATTATCAAAGGGCAATAGACGCATAAGTACGATGACAGTGTACAGCGAGAAAAAAAGACTGCATTTAATAGGATATTTAAGCTAGTAAATTTAGGTTTTATGCTTTTCAGGGGGGTTCAACTGGTTCATTTATCAATAAAAGATAAATTTCTGGGTGAAAAAATACCAATTTCTATGATTTATCAAAGATACCTAGGAAGCAGCCCTATAACTCTTAAATCTTTATAAAAGATCAACCTAAAAAATACTCATATTTAAAAAATAAATACCTAAACCATATATTTGATTTGTGTTTTCATAAATTAGCCTTTTCTACTTATTTCTTCCTGTTTATAGAATCCGACTTCATCACCATTCATTCTCTACCCCATTATAGTCGTTGTCGTCATTGTTTTTGTGTCGCTTCTGATGTTGTTTTCTGTATTTTATTTTATTTTGTTTTCGGGAGCAGTAAGCGGCGGCTGAGTGGCGATGCAAATAGTCTGCCAAAGCTGGCCAAGTTAACATAAATTTATGCAAATGCCAAAGTCAACAAGCGAGCAGTGCATAAAGCGAGCAAGCGAGACAGCCAGCTGCTGGCTGGATGCTGGATGTGGATGAGTGAGTGACTGACTGGTTGAGTGCCTCCTGGCAGAAGTGGAGAGCGGCCAACAAAGACGTCATGTGGCTGGAGTCCCAGCCAGGACTTGTCTCGGCTATTTCTTCTTTCTTTCCTGCTCTTGTTTTGGACTGAGGAATTAATGCAAAACGCATTAGGTTGATTTTTTTTGTCCGGACAATCAAGGCCAGTTTGCCAGCTTCGGACACTGGTCGTTTGCCTAACCCTATTACCGACACTGATACAGCTGGGACACAGATACGGATACATAGATACATAGATACAGATACAATGCCTCCGCTCACTGCCACACAGACTTGGCTCAATCGCATGTGCTCTGGGCAGGTCAGAAGTTGTTTGTTAACAAGTTTAGTGTCATGCCAGAGCCAGGGTCCGATTTTCCCAGCTTCAGCTGCACCATGGCACCATGGCATCTTCAAGTGTGTGTGTGTATGTGTCCTTTCCCTCATGTGGGTGTGTGTGGGTAACCGGATATGCTCCCTTATTGGATTGCTCCTCGCATGCTGCGGTTGCTGCTCCTGATGCTGCTGCTGCTGCTGTTTCCGACAATTCATTTGCATTTCCGTTACCGCTTGCCGAGCTTTGAGCTCTGCTCCAATTGTAAACGAAATTTTCAGCCTGGCTGACCATGTCAACGGCTCAGGAAAGCTCTCTCTCTCTCTCTCATCCTCACCCTCGTCATCGCACTCTCTGCTTGGTGCATACATAAATAATGCCGGGCACATTCGCACCTCAGAATGAAGCGTCCATCAAAGCCAGCAGCGGCAACAAGGTGCCTAATCAGCGCCTGTCAAGAGTCGCCTCGCACTGGATCCTTCCAGGTGCCACCCTCTTGACCTCAGAGACTAGTGGCAAGCGCTAATGAAATGTCACGAGGCGTTGTCAAGGCGGGGAAACAGTCAGTTGAAAAGGTAGAAAGCAAAGTTTATTTTGTCAATCACAGAGAGCGAGAGCTGAATGTGAGTTACCATCACAGGTAGTGTGTGTGGTTTATGTATAAAAAGAAATATAAATAGGATTTATTTTTGGGAAGATCAACTATAAACCTTGGAAAGTTCAAACTAAAATGAAGGCAAACGCATTGGTAACTTTAAAATATATACAAATCGGAAATTACTCAGTTTATCTCTCTAATAAAGATGATAAAAGTTCTTCTAAGAAGAGCTCTCAACTTTAAACTATACCCAGTTTTCTTTATTGATTTATAATTTATTATCTCCCAGTTTCTAGATAAAATCACACCTAAAATCTATAGGATATTTCTCACAGTGACTATGCACAGTCCTATCCATAGTTTTCATAGTTCCCAGAGTCTGGCACAAGTCACAGACCTTCAACGGGCAATAACTGATTCAGAACCAGAATGGAAGCCGGGTCAGCTATTGGTCCCTTGGGCGGGATTGGGGAGAAAAACATCAGTCAATGACCAGCACTTGACATGTGACCGACGTAGCCATCAACAAATCCATTTAAAAGTAACCCCTGGCATGTTAGTTTTTCCATTCTCGAACCCAGGCAGGACACGGGAAGGTACAGCACAGGACAGGAGGCGGGGCAAAGGATGACATTTGACGGGGCCACGTAAATCGTGCTGAATGTCACGTCTAAATAGAAAGCAATAACGAGAGGGGCAGAGAGGAGGCCAACAGCGAATGGCTGCGGCTGTGGCTGCGGAATTGGCCGTATTATGGGCGCATCACGTTGGGAAATCCTTGCGGTTCTCGATTCTCGATTCTTGATTCCCGATTCCCGATTCCCCCGAGTAATAAATATCTGCTATATTTTCTTCCATTTTTTTTCTCTTGCGATTTTACAGAAGATGCTGTTCACATCACGGCCATACTCGGCGAGGGCGTCATCTTCAACTGCCATGTGGAGTTCCCCAACGACCATCCCGTGCCATATGTCCTGCAGTGGGACAAGAAGGTGAGCGAAACGGTACGATATCACAGTTAACATTTCTTCTCTAAACTCTCTTTTTTACATTGTTGTTCCGATACGCAAAAACAAAGCAAGAAAAAGTAAGAAACAGTCTCGAGTCACGAGAACAGACAGACCCAAGCCAGCAAAAACGAAAAAATATATGAAATATATATACCAGCTATACAACCTCGTACTCCTCCCAGATATATACCCTCCCCAATTCAGTGTTTTCTCTCAGCTATACTCTATATATGAGCCTATCTTTCCCCCATTCAGTTACTCAGCCTGAGTTGTTTCATTTCGTTATTGGGTTTTCTTTTTTTTAAGCTTAAGCTTAAGCTTCAAATTCTGTGTTTGAGTTGATCCGATAAACGAACTAATGCCCGCTACAGATACTACTATATATCATAACTCGTACCATATAGCTTGAGATTGATCGTACTTGTGTGTATGTGTTTATGTGTTGCCCGATTGGTACTTTTGCCTTTATGCTTTTCCTAAGTTCAAGTTCTCTCATTGCCATTCCAATCAGTATCTCTATCTGTATATCCTTCGGCCAGACATCGGAGGACGACACCCGACCCATCACCAGCAAAATAAAATGAAAGAGAGAGCCCTCCAAGGATAATAAAAGCTGCAAGATGAGTAACGCTAAAAAAAACTCCCCTGTCTTTACTCATCTTGGATTATATATTATCTTTAGAGCCGACTTTGCTTATATTTCCCTCAACACAGACACACACACACAACACACCCAGAATATATACATATATAAATACTATAATTCCGAAATTATTTTTGCGGCAAATCGAGATAAATACGAAAAAGATGAAAATTAATCAAATTATTTGTCAATTTGAAGGAACCGGGCTTCACAGCACCCGGAGACCCCGACCAAACCAAAGAGAGCGAAAGAGAAGAAAGCAGTCGAAACAAAAAAAAAAAAAAAAAATACAAATTTCCACACATTCCACATCCCCAGAGATGAAAATGAAATTCCATTTGCAAATCAAAATCAAATCGAAATTCGTTCGCAATCGCAAAAGCATTCACCGACAAAATCTATAGCTTAGCACACACACACAAACACACACACTGGAAAATCGCAAACAATTTCCATTCCAATAATAATTCGTAACCCTCATCCATGCAAATACCCAAACAATTAGCCGCAACTATTCATAGTCGAGCCACAATTTATATATATATATAAATATTGAAATCAAATTAGACGTCACGGTCGCCAAGTCTGCACCCTCCCTCCCAATAAATAGAACCCAAAAACAGTGGCAGGAGTCGCCCCGAGTTTTGCGGAAATATGCTAATATTTGGCCAAGTTGAGCCTCAGATAAACAGAGTTTGGAATTTGCCAGTTGGAATTCCATGGAGATAAGCGGCGCAAACTTTTCTGGACAATCAGCTAGTGACATATATTTCCAGCTGACTCTTAAACAGACTTCTGCCACTGCGAGTTCCCAGTAGGATAAGCAAATTTTATTCCAATCAAAGATACGCAACACATAGAGCACAGCCACCGCCCACTGCCTACACTCTGTCTCATGTCCTTGTACCTATCCAAGTCTGTCTCCAAACTCTATCGTCGTTCAGCATTTTCATTCAACTTTATTTCGGTTTGTTGCAATGTAACGTAATCCAATTATTTCCCAGGCTTTCCCTGCATGCTTAGTGCTTACTGCAAACTTTGACGAAGCCAACTAACGTGGGCAACCTCAAGTGCAACCTTAAGTCTTCTCCCTCTCCTTTGAACCTGATCCTCGACCTCAAACAGCTTACTTTCCATAATTTCAAGCACGCCTAAGCCAGGCAGGCAGGCAACTAACTTTCTTTGGCTGCAGCCCAGGATAGCCAAGGAAGGGCTGAGAAAAACCGCAGGGATAATAAAGTGGAAGTGGTGGTAGATAAGCAGGCGTCAAAGTCACGACTGTCCTGCGGAATGCAGCTCCCTGTATGTAGATAACGTCTCCTGCTTTTTGTCTGTGTGTGCGGAAAGTTCAAAGTTTTACAAGCAATTTTAATGCCAAAACAAAAGTTATAAGTACTGCGAAAAAAGTGTGCGTATGTTTATGTTTTGTTGCGATAAAAACCCACGTATGGCAATCACACACACAGATAGAGAGAAAAGCCCAAGGACAGTCGGCAAATGGTTGAATTAAAGGGATTAATATGGCTTTAGCTTTTAATTTATGAGCTCGTATTTCTTAGTCTCCCCCCAGAAGTAATTACATGCATTGCTGTCCCCATAAAAGACACAGTTTCGTCAGTTTCATGGCATATCTTTTGGGAAATTCATTAAATGCTGCCTACTTGCCGTCTGCCTTTAAAGAGCACAAAAAGAAAAGCGAGATGAAGGCTCCCTTCGGAGGGCGTGAGGCGTCGCGTTGCCTTAGTTGCAATCTAAATTAATTGCTACTGAATAAATTAAGCGGAAAAATGTTTGCCGAGGCCAACTTATGACGCTTCTGCGAGTGCGAATATTAATTTCGGGGCCCAGGACAGAGCAGGACAGGCCGGGCCGGGCTGAGCCTCGCCTCCCACTGCCACTACCACTCCTGTCGATCTGTTGGCCCGTGAGCCTGTCTCTGTGTGTCCTCTGTGTGTGTCCCTGGTTGTCTGGCCAGGTCCCTGTGCTGCTGCCAAGGCAAATTATTTCATACTTCAGCCGAGGAAATTATTAAAACGTCTATAAGTTTTAATAAGCGACACACACACACAGCGAAGCGAGCCTATCCTGCCACCCATCTTGTCCTGCCTGCTCTCTCGTCTAATTAAGGGAATAAATCGATTAGCTTTGGCTGGGGATAACATGGCGTATGAGCAATTTGCTTACCAATTATTTATGTATACGCAATTATGGCCCCTCTCTGGGTATTTATTATTATTCCTCACAGGACTCGCTACTCCTCCGACTCGGTGTTAATGCTTGGCCAGACTCTGGCCGGGCTGCTGGTCATGCGAAAGAATTCGAATCCAAAATGCATTCGGTTCAATGCATCCTCCTCTCCCTCGCCCGCTCCCTCTCTCGCTTCCAACGAATAAAATAAACAAAGGCCAAGCTGCACACAAGGACTTAGATATGCCAGGATGGGGGTTTTGGGGGAACTTGTGTGCAGGTTAACCCCAATTTCTGTTGCCCTGTTGCCCCCTCTCGAAATATTTTACATGCACATTTTTTATCAGCACAAGCTAGAATTTCAAATGTATCTCTTTTTGGTCCTTGTTGTTTTAGTTGCTACTCACACAGATACCGGCACAGCTACAGATACAGATGATTTATTGTTGCCAGCCAGCAGCGTGTGTCCCTGGCACACTATGTAGTGTGTAGTGTGTAGTGTATATTCCTTCCTCCGGCTGTTGATGAGCTTCCAGGCTGCTGACGGGGGCAGGCGCTGAGCCCAGGATCTGGGGAGTTTGTTGTGTTGACAGTGAAAATGTGCGACCATGTGTGTGTGTGTGTGTGTGTGTGCTTGTTTGTTGCTGGGCTTGTTTACCATGCGGCAGCGCAATTTCTCCACGTTAACGTGATGAGTTTTTGTTTTGACTGTTTTTGTAGATTTTGCTTTTACAAGGACAACACACAGTCGCAGTCACAGTCACAGTTATGCCGTGTCCTGCCCCTGGCGGTGTCGCAACTCAATTTATTTGTGACAGTTGTTAGTTGTTTGGCGTCGTTGCAAAAGTTTCCAGAATTCTCGATTAGCGTACGCTGCACGCAGTTTAATCTGCCATTTTCCACACTATTTTTCTCTCCGCTTTTTGTTTTGTATCTTTTTGGTATTTTTCTTTATTTGTTTGCATTTGCCTGACAGCTTAGATTTAGTGTTTATATTTCACTAATTAGAGGCTTCATTGTGCTCTAATAGGCTGTCTTAAAAACTTTTCAATTCCAATTTTTATTCATTACAAATTTGGATCATTATTGTTATCGATCTCATTTTAGTATCTAGTATATTTTATGTAGATCTATCGATTTCAGTGCTATAAAATGTAGCCATCAAATGAAACCTCTAATTAATGCTTTAGTGTTATAAAAGTATCAGTGTTTGCATGAATTAGCAAGTAAGCTGGAAGTAGAAAGCTTCTGGACTATAAATAATCCTTTTAACAAAAGAAAACTTATCAAAAAGTTCAACTAGAAGCTCCCTGCTCCCTACTGTACATACCCCAAAAACTCGCGTCTCATTAAACCGAATCATAGCCCTAGGCCATCCACTATACTGTGTCTGTGTACCTTGTAAATGTAACCAAAGGCAACATAAATAAATAAAATGCAGCAAAAGCCAACAATAATCAATGTAGGTAATCATATAATAAAATAATTGAAAATTCTGGCATTTTATTCATTCATCTTGCCTTCCATGTAAACCCGTAAACAAAGTCGAGGCGTACCAGAAATCGTACAAATCGTACACCCGCCGTTTGTCGTATGTACAAAAATGTCATGGCACATTATTCCATGCATTATAACGCATTCCAGACAGACAAAGAATCAAGAATCAACCTAGCTACCTTATCGTATTCGAAAACCATCAAATCAAAGACTAATGTATCACATCCACTATATATATATACACCATAGGGCTCTGATCTGCCCATCTACATCTGGTATGAGAGCTATCCGGAGCACATCGAGGAGGGCTACAAGGGACGCGTGTCCCGCGTGTCGCAGGATTCGCCCTTTGGCTCCGCCTCGCTCAACCTGACCAACATCCGGGAGTCGGACCAGGGCTGGTACGAGTGCAAGGTCGTCTTCCTCAACCGGGACCCCAAGCAGCACAAGAATGGTACATGGTTCCACTTAGACGTACATGCACCGCCGCGCTTTAGTGTTACGCCAGAGGATATTATATACGTTAATTTAGGTGAGTTCTAGACCAAACCCTAAGCTCCCTCTCCCTCTGATGAATCGCGGTGCCATAAATAACCAGGAGAAGGGAACGCTGCTCCTCATATTTGGAGAGAAAGAAGAAAGCCTGGCAACGGAATGCTGCGACAGATTAAGTGGAGACCCACTTTCGAGTGTGTCAAATGGCCGGCCATTTGTTGCAGCGCCCCGAATGAGTTTGTCACCTTGGAACTTATTCCCAGGAGGAGGTGGAGGAGCAGGAGTTATGGCCGCCCATTTGTCATCTTCTGAATGGAAGAGGTTCGGTCCCCTTTGCCTTAGTAAAAAATCGATAAGCGCTTTATGTTCGCAATCGCATCAAATCAAATTTCCGTCGCTTAATCAAAGTTAAAATGTTTACAAGTCCAAGTGGCATGGCTCCGGAGATGCCATCGCAGAAAACAATGGCGCAGCCTCGCAACGCCGGAAATGCGTTGAGAGAAAATGGCGCTGCAGCGCATAAATCACACAAACACAGCGGCAAAGCACAAACAGAGACGCAGAGAGAACAACGGGGCCAGTGAGGCGGAGGCGAGAGGCAGCAGCTGTGGAAAGAAACTGCAACAAAGAGCCTGCCTGCCTGGCCCCATTGTCTGCCACGAAGGACAAAAGGCGCAAAGCCTCCTGCTCCTCCTCCTTCTCCTCCATCTTCTTCTTGAAACCAAAAAGCGTAACAATTGCCACCATTTACCTTATTAATTCCCCACTCTCTTGCTCGATTCTTTCTCACACACATTCACACATTTCCTTGCAGGTGATTCAATTATACTCAATTGCCAGGCCGACGGCACTCCAACGCCGGAAATACTCTGGTACAAGGATGCCAATCCCGTTGATCCCTCGCCCACGGTGGGCATCTTCAACGATGGCACCGAGCTGCGGATCTCCACCATTCGCCACGAGGACATCGGAGAGTACACTTGCATTGCACGCAATGGTGAGGGACAAGTCTCCCATACGGCCCGTGTTATAATCGCGGGCGGCGCTGTAATCATGGTAAAAACCTAATACAAATCACTTAATATTCCGAGATAATTCTTAGTTGGTTTTCCAAAATAAGAGGGGCATAAGTATATATAGAAATACAGGGGGATATTCAGAGGGTAGTGAAGGTTCCCTGGGCAGCAACGAGGGGAGCGCACAATCTTCTGTCTGGAAGGAGGGGACCCCACTTAGCATGGGTTACTAATACCTAGTTTTATTCTTTACCCATTGAACCCTGAACCCTGTACGCCCCACGTAGGATAAGGCGGCGCCCGATAAACACACTCGCACCAAGTCCAAATCGAATGCCGTCAATGAGAGGCTGACCATCCGAGTAAGTCTGAAAACTCTGCAAATCCGCTCGCATCTCTCGCTCCAGCATCCTGGCATTCCGCATTCTGCATTTCGCATAACAAGTTCAGCGCTTTTCCATTAACCCTGGATGCTGCTGCTGCTGCTGCTGCTCCTCCATTCACAGCAAACTAATCACTGTAAAGGCTCTGGGCTCTGGGATTTTTTGGAGAGCAAAAGCGGCCAACGGCTTCAGAAATCACCAGACCAAAGCATGTCCAGAACCCGCTTCCATGGATTCCGGTTTCCAACAGTCCATAAAAAGCGTGGAAACTTTTTTGTGTGTCGGCGGTGCCCTCATCCGGCCCGTATTTACATGCTCCTCCATACACTCCCGACCCACAACACACTCACACAGGGAAACACAACAAAACAGAACAGCAAAAGCAGGGCGGGCACATGCACAGGAGCTCCGCTCCTCGCTGGGTAGTACACTTGACATGGTCATTCGCCTAGCCTGAGTCTGAGGCAGATCCCCCTATTTACAGCTAGCATACAAGCAAGCTCACATGCCTCTGTAAGGTCCTGGGGGCAGAGTGTGCCCGTCGCCGTCATCATCGTCATCCTCCCACTCGTCGTCGTCGTCGTCGTCGTCTGCCACGCTATGCATAGCACACTTTTGTGCGCGCCCGCTAATGCATTTGCATTTCGGTTAGCTGCAGCTGCAGTAGAAGCACCCTAAGCCAGCCACTGAGCGAAATATTTATGGAAAATTAAATAGAAATGATTTAAATATCATTAAAGCACAAGTTTGAAGTCAAAAAGTTAAGCAATTACTTGTGTTTCCAAACTAAAGTAGCACAAAAACCTTGAAATCAATAATATTTCAACCGATTCCCAATTCAAAAATTCTCTTATAAGCTTTTTTTTTAAATAGAAACATTAATTTGTTATCTTTTTAAGACAGTTTTCATAAATTAATATAAAAATACATACTATTTCAAACAGTTTTAAGTTCATTTTAAATTTCCTTCAGAATTCCCAAATTTCAGTGCAAAAATCCTTCCGTTTTTTCGCCTTTCCTGTCTGCCTCTACACAGCACAAATTGCTGGCGTCTTGAAGCGCTTGAATTTTGACCTTTTGCGAGCTTTTCAGGCCAACAAGAGAGGGAGAATGGCGCACATAGCTCGTGCTTCAATTACCTCTCAACCATTTTGCAGCAATCTTGGCCATAAATATTGCAATAACATTTATCTGGCCGCAGGCAAAGTGGACATTTAATATAGATTGCCCAAGGGAGAAGCCGATGTGGATGTCACAGTCCACATCGAAGCCAAATCAAAGGCCCAGTCACAGGCCAATTCAATTTGCGGGCCCGGGCCCAGTTGTCGTCGTCGAACCCACATCAATTTTGGCCATAACTAAAACTAATTCAAATGAAACAGTCTGCCGGCAAATTGCCCGAAAGCAAAGCGGGCCCATTAAATAAACCAGGCTGAGAATGCACTCATGCAATTACCAGGACACACAGGACATACACTTACACACACACACACTCACTGGCAAAAGGGGTTCGGGGCTGGTAATGTTTGGCTGCCTGACAGTTGACTGACAAGTTGTCAATGGCAGCCAGCCAGCCAGCCAGCCAGCCGAGGGGAAATGTCATAGCCGTGACAGCAGAAATGTTACTTCTTGGGAGCGCGAATGCACAGGGATATATATCGATGACGGCGACAGCCAAAAATTAGCTGTCAAGCTCCAAGCTCCGGGCTCCACAGGGATCTACACCGGGAGGAGGGGTTGGTAGTGGGTCCTTCCCTGCATAACCTCATGATTTGAATTAGTCAAACAGTCAACAGTCCACAGTCAACCGTCATAAGTTTGCAGTTCGTTACCCAGTTTTGGAAACCCCTATACCCATGGCACCCTCACTCATACTTCTTGTGTCCATTCTCGTACAGGTGCCACCGACCAACCAAACCAAAATCGAGGGCGACAAAGTGATATTCTCCTGCGAGGCTAAGGCGATGCCCGGCAACGTCACGGTCCGCTGGTACCGGGAGGGCTCCCTCGTCCGGGAGGTGGCCGCCCTGGAGACGCGTGTCACCATTCGCAAGGACGGTTCGCTCATCATCAATCCCATCAAGCCGGACGATTCGGGCCAGTATCTGTGCGAGGTGACCAACGGCATTGGCGATCCGCAGAGCGCCTCCGCCTATCTCAGCGTTGAATGTGAGTATTGCAAAAATATATATATAAGATCGGTCTGATGTTGATTGTCTAGCCTAGGCTGTACCAGAAGAATTTTTAGCATTCATCTTCGTTAGTTGTCATAGAAACGATCAGTATATGTAGATGTGAATCTGTTAATACTATATGTATGGCTAAAGGATATCAAAATGCATATACTTTGTATATAAAATTATATATTTCAACTTTGGGATACATGTATTCCAATGCAGGGATGTCGAATTTAGCTTCACGTTTGGTTTAAAGTTTAATAAACTCTTAAAATTGAAAAGATTTAAATATCAGAATCAAATAATAGAATAATCGCTGGCACTAGCCCAAAACACAATCAAATTAGCCGGCACTAATAGCATAATGAGTGCCGATTCTGTGCATTTTAGTTAGTAGTTCGTTTAATCATAAACAATGGCTGTCAATTTATGCTAAAAAATTCCGTTTAAAAGGTTTTTGTGACATCATTCAATGCCATTAGGTATACTTATGGAACTGAATTGGCCACCCACACACTCGATTTGCTAATACCCACAATAATCCCTGACTAATCAATCAATTATCTCCCCCGCCTCCCATTTGCAGATCCCGCCAAGGTCACATTCACTCCCACGGTGCAGTATCTGCCCTTCAAGCTGGCCGGCGTTGTCCAGTGCTACATCAAGTCCAGCCCCCAGCTGCAGTACGTCACCTGGACGAAGGACAAGCGCCTGCTCGAACCCTACCAGATGAAGGACATTGTGGTGATGGCCAACGGATCGCTTCTGTTTACCCGCGTGAACGAGGAGCATCAGGGCCAGTACTCCTGTACGCCCTACAACGCCCAGGGCACGGCCGGTGCCTCGGGCATAATGGATGTGCTCGTTAGGAAGCCGCCCGTCTTCACCGCTGAGCCGGAGACGCTCTATCAACGCAAGGTGGGCGACAGCGTCGAGATGCACTGCGACGCCCTCGAGGCGGAGGGCACCGAACGGCCCACAATCAAGTGGCAGCGGCAGGAGGGCGAGCAGCTGTCGGAGACGCAGCGCAACCGCATCAAGATCTCAGGCGGCAATATAACAATCGAGAATCTGCGGCGCGAGGACTTTGGCTACTACCAGTGCGTGGTCTCCAACGAGGTGGCCACCTTGATGGCTGTCACCCAGCTGGTGATCGAGGGCACGCAGCCGCATGCGCCGTACAACATCACCGGCAAGGCCACCGAGTCCTCCATCACGCTCCAGTGGCTGCCAGGCTATAGCGGTGGATCGGAGTACAAGCAGGACTATACGATCTGGTTCAGGGAGGCCGGAGTCAACGATTGGCAGACGATCTCGGTGACGCCCTCGGGCAGCACCCTGGTGACGATCAACGGACTGGCTTCGGGCACCACCTACGAGTTCCAGGTGGTGGGCAGGAATGTCCTGGGCGATGGGATGATGAGCAAAGTGATGACTGTGCGCACTCTGGGTGAGTTCTCAGGATCCTAGTTACTCCCTACTTCCGTTTGCTTGCTCTCCTACTTTTTTTTGGGTTCTTGCTGCAGTCGCTCCCCGGCACATACTATATACATATATATAAATATTTATATATATACCTCATGAAAAATCCTCTGCACAACTGATCTGGATTGGCTCTAACATAACGCTCTCTTGTTTTCTCTCGTTTTCTTCTCTTTTTCCTCACCGAACTCCATCGAATCAAAAAAATATGTTTATATATATACAACAAAACCGCTACTCGATCTCTAACCTTCTCATACTAATCATGCGCGCAAAAATCAAATGCAAAATGCCAATGACCACGAATTTTTCCTGGGAAAACCAACCAACGGAAAATTCGGGTTCACTAGAAGACGCTCCGGCAGCGCCACGTAATGTCAAGGCTGCAACACAACCGCCCGACTCATTCTTTCAGCTAATGCCAGACGAAGCTGGTAAGAGAACCGAACCCTGAAGTCCTGAAACTGAACCGCACCCCCTGAATCCCTCCCCCGAATCCCCCAGCAAGCATAGTTGTAATGTGAATGTAAATCGACGCTCAAAGAATTAACTGTTTAAAGGAAGGCTCAGCGCAGGCTGAGCCTGGCAAGAGTCCTGAGAGGCATTATCCTTTGCATTATTTTGTTGCTGCGCCCGCGTTTTTTAGCCTTTTTTTTACCTCTGTTTACCTGTGTGTTTACCTGGCCCTAGACTTTTGAATTTAGATAGAGTGATGTATATATAGTATAAAGAAGGGGATGTACATAGGTTTATCGAGGGGGAAAAGTTATATATGATGTAATCTTAAATATACGAAAATGTTAAATAATTTTTTATATAACAAAACTTTATTATTTAGATTCAAAAAATTCTTTTTTGTTTATCAAATATGGGTGCAGTATTGATTTAATTTGCCTACCTTATTTGATATATTGACTTTGATATATTTCCAATAACATCGCTCTTCACGTCGAAGTATAATATAATCTGAAAAACAGACAAACATTTTTTAGTTTTTATTTTTAAACATTTTTATTTAAAACTAAATCTTTAAAAACTTATGTATAATAATTTCCAACAATAAAAGTCCAATATATCAAACAGAATATATATTTATACAGCAACTGAAAATATCGATACAGTTTGCACCTAATATAGGGGCTTTTGTCAAGTTTTCTTTTTCTTTTAAATATTCTAAATTTAAAATGAAAAATTCTAAGAGTACACACCAACATATTGCATGATTGTATAGCTGAATTTAGTTTTTTTAAGTGTTCAGATCTAGGAATTAATAATTCAAATGGAATGAATGAATGAGCGAAGATTATAAAGACAAGACACCTGACACATTATATTACCCCCGGATGATGCATCCTTCGCCCTAGCCCCATAGATTGCATGAGGCTAAAACCTAGCTGGCTAGCTGTAAATAGCTGAATTTATTTTTAAATTTCAACAGGCATCCCGTTCTTAGTCAACATTCCCCAATGGATTCAATATGGGAGAAAAGAGCCAACAATTAAATATTCAAGCCAATTATAGCAACGCTCGGATGGCAGCCCGATTCCCGTCTGCTTTTCTACTATATATTCTGGTTCCCAGACTGGTTATTGGCTGCCAAAGCACAAAGCACACACACACACACATTTCACGCCCCGAATTCGCGCCATTTCCCAGGGGCCATAATTTGGGCCACATGAGGACAGGATTGGTGTCCTGTATCCTCTCTGGCCTGGAATTACAGCAGATCCGTGTGCGTGCGTAATTAAAACAGTTTGTCCCACATTTAATTATTTAAATTAATTGAACTGTTTTTACAATTGTGGCACAGCAACAACAAGGACGAGGACGAGGACAACGGTTCCCGTGTCTTGCAGGTTGTGTGTGCGGTCGATATGACAACGCCCACGCCCAAAACAAGGGTATGGGGCCGGGGTGAGGGCGGCGTAATTTAAACAACCATATTACCAAATGCCGAGGCACATTTAACAAGCGTTTTGCCTCCTGCCACATCCTTGCTCCCCCCCCTTTGTGGGCGCTGTAGGTGCGGCAATTTGAATGCCTTTGTCGACGTTGCCGCGTGTTTTTCCAACCGCTTTGCGATAATAGTTAATTTTATCCTCGTTCTCTCGCTCGCTCTCTCTCACACACTCTCTGTGTGTTAGTTTAGTATATACCTCCCCCTCCCACCACCCACCCATACACACACACACACACACACGCAAATAAATGTTTCCCCCATTTAGCGTATTTAATTTGTGTGTGCTGGGTGTGCGTGTGTAACAGTGCGTATACGTGTTTTGGCGCACGCGTAGCTTAAAAAATCGAGGGAAAAACGGAAAAACAGAAACAGCTACAAAATAACAGCAGCAACAACAACAACAAATAGGATAAAACAGTAACAAAAACAAGAAACAAAAAAAGTAAATAAGCAAAATAAGCAACGACAGGCGGCAACTATGGCGGCAAATGTTCGCCGTTGTTGTGTAATGCAACCCTGGATATTCGTGTACGTGTTGTGTACCTTTTTTTGGCGCTTGTAACGAAACACCTCCAACGAAAAGAAAAACCATCCAATGCCACCCCTGTCGTCCATCCCACCGTCCATCCGCCACTACAGACACCCCACCGCCACCGCCTCCTGAGCCTTCGCTGCCTTCTCATTTTCATTCTCAGCAGAACAGCAGCCAAAACGCTTTGCAGAAATTGTATTTCCTTTTGGTTTTCTCTTTTTGTATTTATTTATTTTTTTTGCCTATTTTTCTTATAATATTTTTCTCATATATAAACTTTTTTATTTCCTTAAATCCTGCATAAAACATCAACGGTAAACCAACCCCTTCTGCTGTCACACGTGCGCGCATTTGTTTATGTCAAGCAATTTCCATACGCCATGGCAGCTCCTCCCCACCCCCCATTCAGCCCCGAGGGGCGTTGCATAGCAGTGCGTGCTGCTGCTGCTGCTTTTCGTGGCAGCGCTTAAAAATTAATAACAACAATGCAAGCTGCAAGCGCACTTCTGGCTTCAACAGTTGCAAAATTTCAGCGCTGACATTCGGGGAAGGAGCAAGCTTTACAGAAACAGGAAATACCCTTCACTAAATAGGATTCATAGGATTTATTTTATACAACTTTTAAAGTAATATACATTTCTTTTATTAAATAGGATTCATAGAAAAATATTTTATACAAATTTATAAGAAATATTTGAAGGAAAATAAAGCTTGGATAAAAAATTATAAGCCTTCGGGGTTTTAAATCTTTGTACATAAATTTCTAAAGATTTGTTAAGTACAGATCTTTGATCTTTTATTTAAATGCTTAATCAAAATTAGGAATGTCTTAATATTTATTATTATTATTTATTTGCGCGTTTCAATGAAAGATTAAAATATATCGGAATAGTTTTAGACCCTTAATACATTTTACTTACTTTTAAAGATTTATTTAAAAATGTTTATAGATTGAATAGCAAACCAAGAGGCAGTTGATCATGGACATCATTTAATATTAATTAATAAAGAACTATGGAGATATTTAAATCATTATCTAGAGATATAGAAAAGAACTTCCAACCACCAATCTCCCTGAACAGGCATTATACCCCAAAGAAAAAGAAGTGAAAACTAACCGAAAAGAAAATTCATGTCAAGGCTGATTATAAACGGGAAAACACACACACTCGACTTGTGTGTGAGCACTTATGAATATTCAATGCATTCTTCACTGTCATAATTACAGCCCCGAGAGCTCAGAGGCCCGTGTCAGGTTTTTAAGTCGAGGCGAAATTTTGCATTCGATCGAAGGGAAAAACTAATCAATAAATCTCTCTTGGAAGGGCTGACTTTGCCCTGTAGTTAGTACACCCTTCTGGTACTTTGGTTTGCACTCCTTCACACCTTCACTCACTTCTTCTCACTGCACTAGCACAACACAAACAAGAAACCCACACTTTAGTTTTAATGCATATATTTTTAAAATTTGAATTTGAATTTTGCGTTCGTTGCCGTTTTATTTGCAGACCTCTTAGCCTATTTTGACATTTACTTTCACACCGACTCGGGCGGCCGGCTAGTTTACTCGCCGCCCCAGCTGAGAGTCAAAGGTACTCGTATCGGAATCATAAAATCACTTACATTATACACTTAATACCCCTTAAATCCCTCCCCCACCCACGTCCCGTGTCCCGTGTCCTGCCTTGCACTCATTTTTAAGTATTACTTGCAAGCTGGCGACTGCAGATTTACTGCGGGTCACAACCCCCTTAGAGAAGAGAGTCCTGGCAGCGCCATAAATAACATTTAACCGTGCGACGACGACACTCGCAGCCAGGGCTTTGTGTACCCTCCGTCTACCCTTGACATTTTTACAGTCCGTCCGTCTGCGTTGTCTACCCATCTCATTTAGGCCTCTGGCCTGGCCTGGCCTGGCCTGCGCTTTTCCTGCCGTTTTCCCGGGCCATTTTGCTTGTTTTTTTTCTGTTTTATGTTTGTCACTTGTCTCGTTTATGTTATGTCAAATCTGCGCACATTTTTTATGCGGGCCGAGGATTAAAGGGTTGCCTGCCCGGGCCCCCCATCCCCACATTCGCATAATCAACTTTTGATATATGCGCTGGAGGATGCTAAAGCTGCTACCGCTGCGCTTTCAAATCCCGCGAGGGCTCTTTAAAAGCATTTTTAATTAACATACATACATACATAATGAGCGTGGCATTTTTCGTTAGCATCATCATCATCATCAGCGTCATGATAAATGGCTTGCACTTATTGCCGCAACTCTGCACCCTGCCGCTCGGAAATTGTAATATCCTCGCATTCGCACCGTCAGCAGCTCATATCTAAGCTCGCACGCAGATACTCAGATACTTGGATACTCAGATACTACAAATACAGATACCTCACCCACACACACATCGTTTTAAATGCTGTTCAAAATTTCATGGGGAGAAGGAGTGAATTGGGGGCCCATTTACATGACATATTGTGTACTATTTCTCCAAGCAGCAGTTTTAATTTGCATTCCGAAGTCCGGACTCGAGCCCAATCCCAGGAGACGACCGGCAGTTAATTGCATCCAGCCAGAGAGTATTCAGGCTATCTATGCCTATAACTCAGGGCAGGAAGAACATATGTACATATATCCCTGCGGGGGATATTTTTTGATTATCCTTTCGAAAGCGAAACGGAAGTGGTGGGGGCCCACAAGTATTCAAATGCGAAAAGCGAGTTACCAAAACGGAAAGTTTTATGTCTGTATGCTAATTAAAATGTGTTTTTGTCAATCCAAGGCTCCACTCGTTGTTGTCATGAATAAATGCATGACCAAAGAGAATAACAAAAAGAAAAAAAAAAGGGAAAAGGTTTGAAAGAGAGTTGCAAAAAGCCAAATGGAATTTTCATAAAGCTTTTAAGCGAAATGCAAAAAAAAAGAGAAAACATGAAATAAATAAAAATCACTTCTAAAAACCAAGAAGGGTGAAGGTCTGTTCTTGCAAACCTGCACTGGGAAATACATTTAAATTGGAGATAAACATTTTTGATATATATTTGTTACACTTTTTTAAGCACTTGAGCTGACAGTTAGTTTTAAATGTCCTGTGAATCGTATAAGAGAAGGAAATAAATCATAGAATTTGAGTATTGGTGTTAGGCAATAAATATTCCCATTTAAATTAGGACGAAGCTGGGAAATGGAAATATAAAAAAGGTAATAAAAAAGGGCAGTGGAAAATCCCGCGCGCAAATAAACAAAGCATAAAATGAAATGCAAATAAATCAAAAATAATGCAAACGATTTAGCCAAACACGACCAGCCTACACTGCAAATATATGTAAATATTGAGAATGAAAATAAATATTGAGAAATCCAGGATTATCTCCTATTGAAAGTAAATTTATTGGATCCATTGTGGTAATTGTTATCTTTGGCCATTCAATGAATCATAAATTATATTGGTAAATTTGCAATTGTTAAGCCCCCACAATTATTCTCGGTGTATGCATATTCCAATGTCGGATTTTAACTTTGTGTTTTTTTTTTCTGTTTTTGTGGGACTTAAATTGCTGGCTGGAAAACAAGGCAGGACAAATATACCCGCACCCCTGGCTCCCAACACCATTGTCGCCTTGTTTACATACTAATATGGTTCATTTTCTTGCTCTCTGCCATAACAGGTCCCAAGCCCGGCCCGCCAAGGAATGTGTCCGTGACCGAGGTGTCCAATGGATTCCTCATCACGTGGCAATCGCCGCTGGAGCGGGCGCACATCGTCAAGTTCTATACCATCAAGTATCGAACGGATGCCCAGTGGAAGACCCTCAACCGGGGCCAGATCCGGCCGGAGGAGACACAGTATCTGGTGAAGAATCTGGTCGGCGGACGCACCTACTACTTCCGGGTGCTGGCCAACTCGGAAAAGTCGTACGAGTCCAGCGACGAGGTGAAGTTCCCGGTGCCGGCACGTGTCAAGCACAAGGCGATTACCGCCGGCGTCGTTGGGGGCATCCTGTTTTTTATTGTTGCGATCATTTTATCGGTTTGTGCCGTAAAAATTTGCAATAAACGTAAACGACGAAAACAGGAAAAAGGTAACACTGAGGCCAAAAGCTAACACACACACTTGAAATGGTTTTTGATGACAAAATCACAAATGATATTTAATAATATTGATGATTATAACATAAATGCCACTCTGCCTAACAATGATCCGAACTCTGCGATAACTAATAATTGTAGCATACTTATCGTAAAATTCGTAATAATCCTTTTTAATCAAAGACGATGACAATGACAATGACAATGTTCTTGTTGTTGCCGATGAACGCAATGTTAGAGAACTGAAACGATTAACCCTTAAGATAACAGTAAAGATAACCCTTGAGGCCCAAACTATTACTAACCAGTATATTTACTAACCAATATATTTATATATATCTTCTGAAGGCCACTCAATTATTGATAGCTTTGTTAACTTTTTAACTTATTAACGATAAGCGATTAATTTTAACTACTAATTCAAGGACATTATAATGTTAAAGATGCGTAATGCCATAAGATTCTACTTAAAGATTTTCTAAATTTTGATGTATGGAAGGTCTTTGGTTAGTTGTTGTGCTTTTATGAGTTCTGCTTGGGCCAACAGCCTTTTGAGTTTGAGTTATTGTTCCAAAAATAAAAGAAGGACCTCTTCCTTCGTTCCCATTGGCTTGTTCGACGACAACAACAACAACAACAGCACATTGGAATTTGCATTTGAAATCGTTTTTAAAATATTCTATATATACTTTTTGTGCCGAAATATTCGCATATATATGAAAGTCTCTTCATAAATTATGCCTGTCTGCGAGAGTATGATGATTTGTACGTTTTCGTTGTAGTTGTGCAAGTAAAATTGAGTTACAATTTGGCAAGAAAGAAAAGTTGCTTCAAAATCTCTGTATATATCTATATATATATATTATATTTACATACTAATTGGATTTCGGTTTGCTTTCCTTCATTTGGTTATCCTTCTCCTTTTCGGTTTACTGATTCTGATTTCTTTGAGTTCCACCCCTGCCCCCCTTCTGTCTGTGGTCCCTGCTCGTGGTCCTAGCCCCTCCGCGTAGATGAAAAGAAGTTCTTAGTTGAAAATCGGCCATCATGAGACTCCTGCAATTATCCGTTTTGTGTTTTGCCCTTAAAATTACTTACTGTGTTTTATTTTTACTTTGGTATCCAGCCTTTGCCTGTCTGTATCTTTGTACCAATCTGGCTTCCTAAACATATAGCGCTTTGCAGCCTGTTTATTTTCGAATTGGAACTCAAAGCATGAAAAGAGTATAAGTTTGACTATTGCTACTACAACTACCACTAGTATTTGCCACTTTAGTTAAGCATTTAGCGTTGTCTCCTTTTGAAAGTGCAGTGCGAAGTAGAGCGGAAATTGAAATGCCACGTCCAGGAGTCGTGCCAGGACATCCATTATTTGAGGCTCGAATCGAATCGAATTGAATTGAATTGAATCCCACCCGGACTTAACTGGACCAAACCGAACTGAACTCGAACCTGAACCGAGCCGAGCCGTGCCGTGCCTCTCTCTGTCTGTCTCTGCCTTTTGTTATGGTTTTTCTGCTTTCAACCGTATTTTATTTAAGTGGATTAATTAATGTTGCGTTGTTTAAATCAATTATTTATGTATTCTTTCCGAGAACCCCCGCCCCTTGCCCGCAACACACACTTTAAACACAACACAAGAGCAGGGAAATTGCGAACTTTTGTTGAAATCAATGCAGGCCATTAACTGCGAAATATTATGTACACATTCTATAGCAGAACAGCCACATTGTTCTCTCAGTAATGTGCATTTTTTTTTTTTTTTTTTTGTATCCTTGATAGCCTTATATTATCAATAACGATGATAATGATAGACAGTGAGATGAGTGAGGGGGAAAATACCTTTATCTCCGCACAATTGACAAACATGTTCTTGGCCAAATCGTCGTTGTTTCTGCCCAGGGCTGAGTTCATGACAGATAAAGGTATTTGCAAATAAGAGAACGAACCAAACTATATACATGGCTGATGACCATTTATATAGCACAATACTGGGCAGACGTTTTTTGTAAACAATTCACGCACAAAGTTGGTAAAATATATTCAAAATAAGGCCACAAAACCAAATGTCGATAGAGCGATATGTACAGAGCTTGAGGAGAATCGAATCCGAAAAGCATAAAATGATCGTGTCGCCAATTGATCGGTTATCCTGTACACCGTCCTTGGTTGCCCAACTTCAGGGACTCCTTGGACAATTGAAATTTAAACCATAAGGTGTCCGAGTTGGTCAGCCAAGTGGCTGGCAATCGAAACTAAAGTAAAAGACAAAAGATATTAAGTAGAAGCCCCCACTAAGACCCCAACATCGGTGTGCTAGCAAAGGGTAAGTTTTTGCCAATCATTATAAGTCGATGTCGTGTGCCACAGATCCTGAGTACTGACAAAAAACAAAACTAAAGGTTATTTTCAGACGAGTCTCCTTCAATCCCAACCACCCAACCAAGTACCATTCAACTAACCAACACTTTGACACCACCACCACCACTCGTCTCTGTGCATCATCGATTAAGCATCCGCATTCCACTAACAATCCGCAATCTGTCGGTTCTCTCCGCTCCGTCAGTCAGTGCCGTTCAAGCCGCACTTTCTCGAGTATCTCAAGCACCTCACAGACTCATAATTACCGTGAAAAACACAACACACACACACGTACACATACATAAGCCAAAACAAAAGCAAATACTCTCTCAACACCTTTCGTTTGTTTTTTGCGAGAATCACTTTCGAGCTTGTTTCGAGGCTCAACTTTTATGTTGTTTCCGCTTCCGTTTTGCAACCTCAGTTATCGCTTATCGGTTTGCATAATTCCCCATAATCAGCAATACATTTGGTTTTCGATTTGCATTCAACTTGTGTTCCTGTATCCTGTATCCTCTCTATGTTTTCCGTTGGCACAATTCGCAACTTGACCATTCAAAAGCCATTTCACGTGTCATTGTTTTTCCAAACCATTCGAAGCCAGATCCTGAATAAAATACTGCGAAGAGCACACACGGCTGCATGTACTACATACTACGTGCCACCTCGGAGTGTGGAGTGTGTGTGTGTGTTTTTGTTGATGATATATACATGTGCATACATAGCTTTCCGCATATAGCCGTATGTATATCGACCTTGTGGGTGGGGTCAAGTCAGCGTCCGTATGTGTGTGTGTTTGCCTCGAATTAGTCTGTCATCGACGACAACGTCCAAAGTCCCAGCTGGCCCGGAGGAAGCATTAAGTTTCGATTTAGCCTCAGTATTGTCCTTATACTCTATATATATCCATATCCCTCATGTCCCTCTGAACGGCCAAATTAGCCTGGCTCACTAATTGGCCCCGCATACATGTAATTGCGAACGTAATCAAGTGAAACAAACTAACAACATAGCTTAGTCGTAGTCATCTAACTGCTAACTGGTAAATGGCAACTGTTAACTTGTAACTGCTAACTGGTAACTGCTAACTGGCGACTGTTTAATGCTAACTATTTGCCCCAACTGGTGTGTGTGTGTGTCCCCTAGTAATAGCTGCTAGTTAGTTACTGCTCAAATCTAAACAATCTAAACTTATTAGCGATGAGAATGACAACAACATCGACAACCAGAGTTTGTGTAAATGGCATGCAAATTGGCATAACCCACGACCAAGGTGTGCACAGGAAGAAATTAAATTAAATATTAAATTTAACAATATTTAAAAGAGCTAATAACTGATTTTTAATCTTTTTTACACAGTTAATCGGGGGCAGAAGCCACAAGGAGCTTTAAAATCATAAAAAGGAAACGGAAGTGTTGAGAAAAGACTAAACTTAGCTACGAGAAAGCAAAAACACAAATTGAAGCTGCATTCGGAAGTCATA
This sequence comes from Drosophila mayri, assembly GCA_008042485.1. NCBI lineage: Eukaryota > Metazoa > Arthropoda > Insecta > Diptera > Drosophilidae > Drosophila > Drosophila mayri. The sequence goes on along the minus strand of VNJN01006961.1, from coordinate 49,159 downwards.
ATATATATTTTTTCATTTAATTTACTAAATTATTAATGCAAATTTAAATGTAAAACCATTAAAAGCAATATATTTAGTCATAGGAAGTCATTATAACTACTTTTCGGCTTCAATTGTTCTATCAACTTAACATTTAAAATTTGCTGATTAAAAAAACAAATTTAAATCAAATGTAAAATCAATAAATTTTATAGTAGACAACAACTATTCTTCCTGTGCACATAACCCAAATTTCGGGGCCCGCCCATGACAAACATCCGCGTTATGCCACTTTTGTCCTCGATTTAAACGGAATTTTGACCCAGAGTAATCGCATTTATATATATATATATAATATATATACGTCTATATGTAGAGAGCACCGTAGATACATATGCATTTACATTAGCATACATCCATACTCGAGCCTGACTGCGTGCGTGTATATAGAGAGTGTGTGTTTAAGGGTATTTTATTTACCGGATAGGACGGCTAACGCTGCACGCCAAATTAATTGTAGAAATTATACGTTTGCAGAGTTCAACATGGTAGCTTGCAGGATAACGGACGCTCGTAACATTGCCGCCAATAATCATCATTTGCACAATCGCAGTACGGGCTCAATTTCCTCTGGTCAAGTGCCTTTAAAAAAGTGAGTATATCGTCCAAGCTCTTGAGTACTGGGCATAGCCCCCGGCCAATTGGATACCAAAATTCTCCTAAATCTGTAATGCGCTGTCATCTATGTGTATATCTGTCTACCCATATTTCACTCTCAATTGGCCCACCAACGCCATGCACCACCACCGATCTTCTACTACTATATATCGCTCTCCAAAAACTATAGCAATACTGAACATTACCGTGATTATGAAAGCGTTTTTATAGTTCCAGGTCCATCCTGTCATAATCAAAATCGTAAGCAAAGCTCCTTCAACTTTTTAAACAAGTTTCCTTTAGACAATTTTTCTTAAGTTCGAGTTTGGCCTGAGTTAAGTGATTTTCCTAGTTTCAGTTTAATTAGGCGAATTAAGCCGTGTTTATGTTGAAGTTTTCCTTTCTTTTCTTTCATTTTCCTTGAAGTTTTTACTTATTATTTATTAAGATGACCCTGCTAATGTTGTTCCAACTGCTTCGCAGGTACAAACAAACCCGAATATCAAGTCTAACCGCCATACTCATTGCCATACTCCACTGGATCTGGCCGCCGGATCGCTGCACCAACTGCCATTCCATCTACAGTTCGCCGAACCTCGAGGACGGGGCTGAGGGCGGCCGGCGACGCTCTGTGAGTCGCATCCAACGCAGCCTCGACGGACGCTTTGTGCTGGATGTGGATGGCTCTAAGCTGGGCTACTCTCACACCACCCTGGATGCGGCGGTGGACGTGGTGGATGGCGGCCTCTTCGAGCGGCGGAACAGCAATGTCTCTCAGAAATCCTCCAGCGACGATGGGGGTTTCCTCTCGCGCCGGAACTTCATCACAGCGCGAGCCTCCTGGCGGCGTCCCCTGGTGGCCTCCTCTAGCCAGCTGAGCCTCCAGTCGGCGGCAGACTCAGCCCGGGGCTTCCTCCAGGGCCTGCTCAAGATCGGGGGCGTGGCCAAGCAGCCCTACTTCGATGAGGCTGCTGTGAGCGGAGCCCGCTACCAGAACGTCATGCGTCCCTATGCCAGCAGCAGCTCCCACAATCTCTATGGCAACGCGGACCGGAGCAGGCCGCTGCACATCAACACCATCAGCGGGAGCCTGAACCAGCAGCAGCAGTACACGCCGTCGAGGATTTCCCGCATCTTCTCCAGCTCGCCGCAGCAACAGCACCAGCTGAGCCACCTCCAGCACCAGCAGCAGCAGCAGCTCCTGCTCAGCAGCAGTGGCAGCGGCACCTATCCCACGCACTTCAGCGACCTGAGCACCGTCTATCCCCCCAACTCCGCCGAGCGCTCCTCGTCAACGCACAACCTGAGCAGCAGGTACCGCTACTATTCCCAGGAGCTGCCCTCACTGAGAACCATCCAGGAGGAGACCCGCCGCCAGCAACAGCAGCAGCAGCACCAGCAACACCATCCCCTCGAGGAGCACTTTGTGCCGCTGCAGCTGCCCTCGCCGCCTTCGTGGAGGAGCTATTACCAGGCGCAGGCCCAGCTGCCGTATCACAGCTACCGGCCTCGCACCCGCTGGTACCCGCGGCACCACTCGCGCCTCTTTGGGAGCCGTCAGCAGCACCAGCACGAGCTGCTGTCGCCGCTGCCAGATCTTAATCTTCCATTGCGCAGCGGCCTCTCCATGAATCCTGGAGGCCTGGAGGCCTCGCCCGAGTCGCGTTCCAGCTCGAGTGGCTTCGGGTCGAAGAACACCTCCAATCATCCGGGCAGCACCAGTGAGTGGAGGCTGCTGCCACCCTACAGGGCACCTCCATCGCCGCCCAAGCACCTGGGCTACTTTGGGGCCTCGCAGCAGGGTGGCCAGCAGGCTCAGGGACAGACACCACACGCTTCAGGAGGCGCCTACTCCTACCCGAGGGCCAACACCCCGCCCTACACGATGGCCCACTGGCTGGAGATGATCTCAAGACTGAACGCGGCTACCGACAGCAACCTGCCCAAGGCCGGCGCCGTCTGTCCCGTGGACGTGGGCAGTGTGGACGGTCACTATGAGTTTGACCCGGCCACGCCCACGCCCAGTGCCTCCAGCATGCTGCGCGAAGATCTCAACCTGCACATAGACACGCAGTTGCATCCGTACCATCACTACCACCACCATCATCACCACACATTGGGTCCGCTGAGCGGGAGTCTGCTGCATAGCCATGCCCCCTACACCGGCTCGGTGGGAAGGGGCGGCAAGGCCAGGTCCCTGCCCCTTCACCTGCCGCCGCGCTACGACAACGTGGAGGTGAGGCTGCAGGCCATGCGGGAGGAGTTCTATGCCTACCGCAAGCGCCAGGCCATGCAGCAGATGGAAAGCGTCTGCTGAGCCATTGAAGCGTTTAATTGGGAGACCCAGGAGCCACTCCCAGGTGCACATCCGCAGGCCTTCTGTGCTTCAGTTGGCAGCCACAAAGCGCACAAAGTTACTCACAGAGCGACACAGATTGAGAGATTGAGAGAGAGAGAGAGGCGACACATGATACTCGTAGACACTGGATCAGGCCCCGCATTCGGAGAGGAACTTAAAAAGTTTGGACCCTGCAAACCCCCGAGACCCCTCACCCTGCCCCCACAGAAACAATTAGTAGATTTAGAAGGAGAACGAGGAGAGCTGTGTACATATATTGCAAGGGGATGCACCATTCCCAGAAGTTTAAGCATAATATTTAACAAAACTATAGCAATTATAGCAACATATTATTACAGAAATCGATAAATGGATATTTAACGAAAGCAAAACAACAAATTACAATTACAATTAGCTATTATTTAATACTCGTGTTGGAGCATTAAACATTAATTAACGAATCCACAGCGCGTAAGCCTAACTTATGTTCATTACGTAAACTAAACTAAAACTAAAGTAAATACGGAATATGCTAGCCGTTAAGCATTTAGTTGTTAACAACTAATAAAGCGCAGAAAACGTAATTAAACAAAGAAATGAAAACGAAAGAACAACATATAGAGAAATTGTTTCATAATTAAATTATTTAACGACAAGAAAAACCTACAAAGAATAAAAACGAAAACCAGTTTAATGAAAAATTTAAAAGAAATATAACTGCTGCATATATGTTTATTGTTGACCTACACACACACCCCACTCACACACACACACACACACACACACGATAATTAACTAATTAATATTTATTATAACCCAAAAAGTAAAGGAAAACAAAACAAATCAAAGCAAGTAAATCGAAGGAAAACCAAAAAGCGAATCGATCAGAAAACTATTCTTTCCAACACAGCCCATGACTACGTCAATGAATAAGCTAGGAATATTAGAGAGGCGAGGGAAGGGCGGAGAGGAGGATCCCGGACACGATCCTTTACCGATCCCCATCCCGAAACAGTTTCCTGGGTTCCCTTACATACATACATACATATATAGAGAAGGTATTGATTGGTCTAGGTTATATATCGGTCAGTTGTGTAAGGAACAGCGCCGAAACGCGTTCGGTTTTTTAAGTACTTGTTAAACAATTAAATGATAAACGATAAATTGATTAACAATAAATGATTAACGATCAAATTGTACGGAATGAGATGGTTTGACACAACTTGACGCCAAAACACTGCCAGAGCGAGAGATGCGTGACGACCGCGAGAGTGTGTATAACGTATGTGTAAATTACAGAGCGTATATACAACTATAATAATATAAATAATACCCCATATAATACTGTAATGGTAATGGATAATAATGTTAACGATAACACTATTTCAGGGGAGGGTTTGAGCGCGAAACAAATCAGAACAAGAAGAAATCAACTACGAATCCGACTTAATGATCTCAAGCATTTCTCTTAGCCTGCGAACTACTCAGTTCCCCCAATTTTTGACCTTTTCAATAACTGATTTCCCATTTCCGATAAGTGATTTCCGATTTCCGAAAGCTGATTAAAATATATCGTATTTAAATAGACGCTAGGAGAGACAAAAATCAAGTTGTGTTGCAATGCATATTTTGTAAATGTTGAGAGGGTATTCTTCAAGCGAATAAGTTGACTTTTGTATTGCTTATAGGAACACCCACACACTCCGAAACACACACACTTACACACATTAAGCGTTTAACTAGAACGAAATAAATTAATTAATTAACAGAAGCATTAATGGAAAGCGGGAAAGAGCAAGAAAAGCGCGAGAAATGACAGCATAAATTGAATTTTAATTGAAGATGCAAGCAGAGCAAGAGCGCAGGACTTTACGGCAAATAGATACATATATATACTATATATGATTATTTATACGAGTATATGTACTGGACACACACATGTACATTAACTGTAAGAGGATACATTACAAGCTAAGTTTAAGTAAATCTAACGCTTTAGTCTGCCACTTTGATTTTTGGACAAGGTGCGCCAGTTAACTCTTCGAAGAAATGGAAATAGGAACTATCAAACGGAAACAAAAACAAAAAACAAAAAAGAGAATAATAAGTACTATATAAGAAAGGGAAATCTATGAATATTCTTTTTTTGCACCACCCACTATTTCTCCTTCCAACATTCCAACCGTCATTTCCCCCGACACACCTTTCAGCTTCCAACTTTCGCCTCACTTTCCACAAGACTTTTCCCCACACTGCAAGTTCACCAATTCAGCATATATATATACATATATATATATATAAATCGTACAAGGATAAAAAATCAGTTTAGAACGAAATATATTGTAATTAAACACAACAACAACAACACACAATTATAAAGAGAAAATTAGCAAAATGAACAAAATTTTTAAACAAATAAAAACTTACAAAAAAGGAAAAAACAAAAATGAAAACCCAAGAAAACAAAACAAAACGAAGAAAAAAAAACAAACAAAAAACGAATAAAAATAAAAAACTTGAAATTGATCAAATAAATCTGTGGTTTATCTCCCCCCCTCCCTTCCTCACAGTGTAGGCCAACGCGGAAGCTGGCCCTAATTGATGCCCACGAACATAAATATCACTCATACGCCCCATCGGTCGCAATTAAAGTAACGAAATTCACACAAATTCCGCATAAGCATGGCATGGAGTGGATGATACTCTGCCCTGGTGACCTGGTAAGGGTATTCCCACACTAACCAAGAATCCAAGAATCGATGCCCCCGCCCGGCATAGTTCAATCCACCAATCCACACATTGGCCAGGCGATCGCCGCTAATTGTTTAAGTGGATAAACGTCTGCGAAAGCGAATTGTGGGGGAGACTCGGCTTTGGCCAGACAAAGGAGCCACGGAACAGCCGGCGTGGGCGTGTGTCAAATGTCAAAAGCGTTTGACAGCCCAGAGAAGAGTTCTCATTTGGCTCCGTCTGAACCCGCCGGGCAGAAAGCATAGAAAAAGCGATCGGGTTTCGGCCTCAGCTCGGCGTTCATCTGCCACTCGTTCTGCAGCTGTGATCGCGGTCCGTTCTCGGCTTTTCAGTAGCGCTTCTCCAGCCGTTCTGTGCAGTTCGCGACCCCTTTGAGATCCGCGAGATATACATAGATACGGAGGAACCAAACTGCGCACAAAACAAATCATATAACATATAATATAGCGTCGGGTTTCGTTTCGTGCGCCTTCAGAAGATTCCACCGAGAGCTCGCTCAGCGCCTTCGTTGAGGGTCAATTGACCTGATTTCGGGTTGAATTTTAATTTGATTTTCGCGCCGACACGGAAACGGGATTATTATGCAAGACGACGCCGCACCAGAGTAACCGAGTGCAAGTGCATCCCCATTGCCCCTTTCGAAGCAGAAACAACAAAAATACCCACACACACACAGAGAGAGCTTGCAATGCCCGAGAATCGCAACAGAACACTTTGGCTCGCCGCCGCGGCAGCCGCTCTTCTGGCGCTCTTAATGGGCGCATCCTGTGCCAGCGGCGCCCGCGATCATCGGCGGCAGACCAATCTGGAGGCCAAAGTCGGCTCCCACGTGGTCTTCAACTGCTACATCGACTTTCCGTTTGACTCTCCCATCCCGTATTTGGTGCACTGGAGCAAGGATGTAAGTTGCAGGCTCCTCCTTTCGGCTCACTTCTCAGTCCTCATTTATTTATGGCCTTTCCGCCATCGCGCACGCAGTTTTTAAATGAAATTGTCGAAATTATTAATTTATCAGACACGCGTAGGTGGTCTCCGGTCTCCCGACTCCTTACTCCGTAGGGTCTGGTCCGACCTGGACCAGTCCAGAATGCTTGGTTAGCCTTAATTGCGTCTGCTGGACGTTGGTGCAGCGCAGCATGGAACGCGACTCTCACATTCATTAAAAGGGTCGGATTTTACGACGGCACTGGCCGAAAAATGTTTAATGATTTATTAAGAAAGAATATTTCATTCCAGAAGAATTCAAAATTGGGTTTAAAAATGATTTTTTTGTTCAATAACTCTTATAAGAAAAAATGTATTAAATATTTGTATAGAAATAAATGCACATTTAACGAAAATATGTTTAAAAAAAGCTACAAAAATAACCTACTAAAAATTGCATTCCACCAATAGCTTGTTTTATAAACGAAACATAGCTTTTATTCTATAAAAATTTTATTTCAAGGCATTTAAAAATAGTTTTATATCAAATTATAGTTTAGTTATTCAATGAAAATGTTCCTTGGCATAAAATTCGCAAATAATAAATTATTGAAAATCTTTATTTGAATAAATCTCACCTACAAACAAGGATAATCGTATAAGAATACTTTGCCGCCTTAAATTAATTACAAAAATTTCTGCTATTAAAATGAATTTTTCTAATTTTCTTTAATTAGTATTTCATATTTCTTTGAGTGCATTCAACGCGTTGCATCGCAGTAAATGCAATTGCGCTCCCACTGGGGGTTGGCTTGTGGCCAAGGGTGGTGCTGCTAGGTGGTTGCATCAGTCTCTGTGTGTGTGTGGGAGTGTGGTGCCCGCCCTTGGCTACTAATTAAAGCGCAACCACATGCAGTCGATCGAGGCCGCATCCTGATGCCTGCCTTTCTGCCTTCCTGCATTCCTGCCCAGCTGCCCTCTGCCCGCTTACCTTCTTTCCTCCCACCTCGGCATTGCCATTTAAATTTTAATTTGACGCCCGGCACAGATTTCACTTTAAATTACCAACAAAACGCCAGCAAAGAGTGTCAATGTGAAGTGTGACATCAAAGACAGACACTCAGACAGAGGGATCGGGCTTGGGATCGGGTTTGGGACGGAGGAATCGGGGTAACTGACACACACCGAGTTGAAATCAATTTCAATTGGATTCAATCGAATTGAATGGCTGGCATTTGTTGACAACTGTGAGTAATGCAATTTAATTCAATTGCAAATTCATTGCAGACGCAAAAAATATGTGAAGCTCGCGCGCTCTCACTTGTATTTAAATCGAGTGAATTACTATTCATCGCACACACACGCTCGTCATCAGTCATCCAGTGACCCCGTAGTTCCCCCTCCATTGTCCCCAACTATCGAGGTAATCGAGGGGCTGGGTCGCGCTTATGCTTCTTTTTTTACTACTACTATTTATCTAGCTTAATTTGATTCTGCTCCAGAATCTGTTTTTGTTCTGTCACTCTTTCTGTCTTTATTTCTGCGTGTCTGTTTTTTTTTTTCCGCCTGTGGTCACTCCCCTTCTGGTTCTGCTTTTTTTTTAGCGGGTCAGCGGGTCAGCGGGTCATGATGTCATTTTGATAGATTCACTTTAATTGCGCTTGAAATATTTGCCACTTCGCCAGTAATTAAACAAAATTCCAGCAAACTGAGACAGAGCGCGTGAAATCTGCATAATCGGTCTGATTTATGGGATTATCTGCAAATGTGTTCTATGTTCTGTGTCCGAGAGAGAGAGACTTTCACGGTCACTGCGGGTCTAGTTTTCGCGCCAGGGCGATGTGGCGAAGGCAATGCAAAAATTACCGGATAAATCAAGTTACGTTTTTCGTAATTTGTTAGATAATGCTGATAAATGTGTGTGGTGTCGTCTGGCCCGACACACAGTTGGGTGTATCCACTACATAATCATAGTTATGTGTCGCACAGGGAACGAATCTTGAGTGCACCATAATCCATACCCGCAGTCCACAGGCCGAGCAAGGCCCGTCCGGCGATGACATTGACGGTGATGCCTCTGGGCGGTGCAGTGCATCTTGATGACTGTTTCCCGATCCCAATTAAAGCCGCCAACCTAAAATGTCAATAGATCAACTGACACCCACTGCTGCAGCGGCTCACAATTAATAATTGATCCACTCGAAATTAAATTTAATGGCTTAATTTTTATGATTTTTGGATATAAAAATTTGTTTCCTTCAGAAAGTGTATATAAAAAGTTTCTCCTAGTTTTTAATAGTAATATATCGTATCTTCTTGATAATTTTAATTTAGTTTTCATTTATTTTTTAATTAAAAATAATATTCAAACTAACATAAAACTGTTTAATTTAGGTTTTTTATGAACAATTATCGTTTTAATAGATTAACCCTTTGAATTTTATATAACAAATCAATAATTAAGCGTACAAATAGTGATTGTGATACAAAAGAAAGTGAGAAAACACAAGTTTAATATATTTTTAGTTCAAATAGATATTCTACCACAGATTAAATGAATATTTTCCCAGATTAATTTAATATTTTTTCACACACACACTTTATTCCGATATGAAATAAGATCAAATCCAACCCCATTTCATATCCAATATATATAATATATATATATATATATTTGTTTTCTGTGTGCCTGCTTGGCGCTGGCTGTTGTGCGGTCGTCGGCTATCAATAACCGGAGCAACCGAATCCCTAGCATGCGGTTTATGGGTCCACATTTAACTGTCAGTCCTAACACGGCAAAACTATAAACACGGATGCGGAATGCCGATACAGATACAGATACAGATACGGATACGGATGATACTGGGCCCGGGCTAAAGTCAAGTGCATAAAAATGCGATGCGTTTGTTTAGAGCCAAAGCAATTAGAGCAGCCAGCGGGCAGCGACCGCAGCGCCGATTCAATTGCATTTAAATAATTTAAGCTTAACTCCTCCGCCATATGATGCAACGCCAACACATTCTGTTTGCTCGCATTAATATTATTATTATTGCGTTTTTATTATTATTTTTTTTTGCTGCCATATGTAGGCACATTTATAACAAATATTGACAAATATATTCAGCATTAATTAAAACAAAAATAATTTAAAATGCCGCCATCCAAAAAAGAACCACAAAAAAGCTACAAAGCCATCGCATTGAATTATTATCAGCCCATAAACCGATAATATATGGTCTGTAAAACCAAAAAAACTTTAAGGAAAATTTAATTTAATCCATGAAAAGGGGTTTTTCTATGGGCAGCCGGGGGGAAATTACAATTTATTTTTTGAGAAGCACAAAGGCTGATTATTGAATAAATAAAATTAAAGCCTTTGTATTAATATGTTTTCGAGGTGATTGAAGAGTCTTATTAAATCAGGAATAAGCGTTTTAATAAATAATTCTACTTATTAAAATGTCATTCCAATTTTATAAATAAATCCTTAAGAAAAGAGGCGATTTACACATCAAAACCCTTATTATGAAAGCGATATATAAACCATAGACAGCTTAATCTCCATATTTTTTGCAAATCCAGCTTTCAAACTTATTTATACTGCAACCTGCACTCCCAATACCAGTACAGTAATACCTGGCAGTGAGTGCTCTGCATTCCAATTAAATGGAAATCCTATTTCAGGGGCAACAGACAGAGAGAGAAACCTACCATTGAGCACTTCAAGTGCGCCGCGCCACGTGAGCCCATTTAAATTTGTCAACAAAGTAGCGGCATGGGTCCCACGCCTCCCCCTCCTGCTCTGTACCTCCCCCCTTCCGGTTATTGTTATTCTTCTCGAGGGCGGTGGGATGGGGGCTGGGCCCAGGCAAAGCCGTTGGCCACCGCTGCGCCACGTCACATGACGGTCACAGGCAGTTCGAGCTCAGCGGGAGTTTGCGAAAATTATAATGGCGCATAGGGGAGAAAGGGCTACTGGGGGATACTGATATGCAGAGATACAGAGATACTCAGATACTCAGATACTCGCACAAGCATAAACAATCTGACATTAACTGTTTCACTGCGTGTGTGTGCGGGGGCGGCTCCTCTGGCTCCTTTATGTGGATTCCGCATTGCCGGTGATTTACAACTGCAATTGCAGCCAAAATCATAATCATGGCCAGCAGAGAACATTTGTACTCCAGACAATGCAATTTGCAACAAATATTCACTTAAATTGATAGATATATTTTAGCCAGAAATCAGGCGAATATATTGTAAGCAATTCTAAGAATTACAATTAATTCAAGCTAAGCTGAAACACATATAAATCGGATATTTATGATAAAAACATGAAATTATAGTTGTACGAGCAGCAAGCAGATTTAATTTACTCTTTATAAAATTATAAAGAAAATTGTTTCCCTCAAGTCTTGATATTCAAAATGGAATTGGGATTTTTTAAAGTCCAATTTGATTTTCAAAATGCAGCCATAGCTTAAGAACATTACCTTCTTTTAAGCTTCTACTTAAGGCCCAGAAATTCTAGCTTTTTTCTTTAAAATATATTTCAAAAAAATATAGAACAAAAAGATCTTCACTTGGTACGAGCAGGAGACCACCACCAATGAGCTTTTCAACGGACGCCTCCATCTGGTCGAGAATCATCCAGAATTCGGTCGAGCCTCCGTCAACCTGACTGCCATCCGGGAATCGGATCAGGGCTGGTACCACTGCCAGGTGATCTTTCCCAACCGCTCACCTTCGGTCCGCAACAACGGCACCCGCTATCACCTGGCCGTGCAGGGTGGCTCCCTCATCCGCATCCCTCCCGTGAATCAGACCATCCAGGAGGGACAGACGGCCTTCTTTCACTGCGTCATGAAGTATCCGGATAACTCGCAGGCCTCCTGGTACAAGGACGGCGTGCTCCTGCAGGAGGTTCAGGACCTAGTGCGGCGCTCCTACATGGGTCCGGATGGCAGCCTGAGCATCGATCCCACCATGATGAGCGATCTGGGCGAATACGAGTGCAAGGTGCGGAACAGTGAGGGCGAACTGCAGACGGCCAAGGCCTTTCTCAATATACAATGTGAGTTTTTTAAAGAATAAAAACAAAGCTTAATTTAATTTAATGAAAAAATAAACACTTTAAAAACTGTTTACTAAATGAAATTATGTTATTTTTCCATTTTTTTAAATCGAATTTCCCCCCTATTTTCTCCAGATAAGGCCAAGGTTATATACGCCCCGCCGGAGGTTTATCTGCCATATGGCCAGCCCGCCGTCCTTGACTGCCACTTCCGAGCAAATCCACCGCTAAAGAATCTGCGCTGGGAGAAGGATGGCCTCCTTTTCGACTCGTACAATGTGCCCGGGGTCTTCTACAAGATGAACGGCAGCCTGTTCTTTGCCAAGGTGGATGAGAACCATGCCGGCAGCTATACATGCACGCCCTACAACGACCTCGGCACGGACGGACCATCGCCGGTCATCAGCGTGATTGTGCTCCGTCCGCCCATCTTTAGTGTCACGCCCAAGGCCATCTACATCCAGAAGCTGGGCGAGGCCGCAGAGCTGCCCTGCGAAGCCATCGACCGGGACGGAAACAATCGGCCCTCCATTGTCTGGAGCCGGGTGAGTTCGGCATTTGTCATGGCAATGGGGAGATGGGGCTCGGGCAGTCTCACTTGATTGCATTTTTAATTATGCAAACTGTGGAGGCTCCCAATCTGACTCCGAATTCCGAAACTCTGTCTCTCCCTCACACATTTGCAGAAGGACGGAGAGCCACTGCCGGCGGACAGGTTCAGCCTCAGCGGAGGCAACCTGACCATCACGGGCCTGGTGGAGTCGGATCGTGGCATGTACGAGTGCTCGGCCACCAATGAGGCTGCCACCATTACGGCGGAGGCCGAGCTCATGATAGAGAACATAGCCCCGCGACCCCCGTACAATCTCACGGCGAATAGCACGGAGACCTGCATTACCATACGCTGGCAGCCAGGTGAGAGGGGAATCATGTGTGAGGGGAAATGTAAGGGAAAATGGCAGGAAAATGACCGAAAAAAATGGTGTGAAAACCAGCACAGAGGACGAATGTTCTCGATTTAATTTGAAATTGAGTTGAGAGTGCCTTCGTTTGCCCCGATGAAGTCCTGTGAAGTTGTAAATAAATCAAGGCAATGCCGAATTTTTATACAAGGAGGCTTTTCAGGGGGTGAAAAAAAAAGTAAAACAAGAGGGAAAACTCCAATACGTTTTATCGAGAAAAATAACGCACACAATATATGGATTATAATCCCCTTTTTCCCTGCCAGGCTACCTTCGACCCAACCTGGAGTACACCGTTTGGTACCGCCTCACAGATGCTCCCGAATGGCGCACCTTGCGCGTTTTGGACAAAAAGGTTATGGAGGCCACGGTGCAGCATTTGGTGCCTGGTAAGGAGTACGAGTTCATGGTTCTCAGCCAGGACAAGTACGGCGATGGCATGTTCAGCAAACAGTTCCGCTTCCAGACTCAGGGTGAGTTACTAAATCCAGCTTCCAATCTGTAAAATTTTACATATAAATCCACTTTTTCCCCCGCCAGCATCGCCCATTAGAGCCGATGACTTCGATGCCCAGCAGCTGCAGCACGACGATCTGGCCCAGATGCCAACCTCTGCCACTGCCGGGGGCCTGGGTGCGCCCGGGAACCTAACTGCCGTTAGCAATCAGCGCGGCTGGCTCCTCCACTGGGAGCATCCAACGCAGGGACTAGAGGGACTGCGACTCTATGCTGTGCGCTGGTGGAAGGAGCCGGAGCACTTCCTCATCGGCCATGCCGAGACCTTCGATAACTTCTACCAGCTGCGACACCTCAAGGAGGACACCACCTTCAAGGTGCAGGTTTTGGCGGTGGGCACCAACACACACCTGTCGGTGCCCAGCCACGAGCTCCTCATCGATGTGCCCTCGCAGCGTAAGGTGCGGGCCCTGATCATCGGCAGCTCTGTGGGCGTGATCTTCCTGCTCTGCGCTCTGTGCGCTTTTTTATACGTGAAGCGGAGCTGCCTGCGGCATCTGTTCGCCGGGGATAGCTCCGCGGGCGAGGGTGACGAGGATACGGCGGAGAGCGGTGACTGCGACAGCGATGAGCAGGACAGCGTGAAGATCCGTCAGTCATCCTGAGGCTTGCTCCAGATCCGCTGGCGCTTCGACCAGGCCAGTGGCCAGTGAGGAACAGGGAAGGAGGAGGAGGAGGTTGTTCAAATGTGCACCAGGTCACCGTTTGTGTGTGAAACTGACTTTTAAGATACGTCTCTAGCTGCTATCTGTACCATAAACTCCACTAACTGTAAAGCTGAACTAACCCAATTCGAGAATTAATTAAATTAAAAAACAGAAGACTTTTTCCAATGCGTTGCGTTTTGTGGGAAATTTATAACATTACCAGTTCTGAATCGGCACTTGGATGAAATAAAAGGAGCTGCTGGTGAGGCGTGACGTCAAACAGGGGTTTCGGGGGTTATCAACGGATTCTCAGAATTCCGCGATGCCTTCCAAAGAAGCATTCGGTCTAAGTTGATATTGATAAGAGCACAAAAAGCAGTACTAAGTAGTTTATATACACTGCAAAAAAATGGCACTGTTAAAAATAAATATTGTTGAAATGTCAAGAAGACCCCCGTTTTAGTAAATTGTCTTCAAGGTATTACAATTTTAAAATATATCTTTAACTTTATTTAATTCGATCAATACAACATTTTTTAGGTTTCATTATCTGCCTGGCAAAGAAAACGTCTTATTTGCTCACATTTGCTGTACCACATTGCGGTAGTCAAAAAGGCAACGCAGTTTTTTTTGTGGTCTTTATCGTTTGCTTGTTCATCTTCCCACTTTAAAAATTGTGCTGGTTTGCCAGAGGCCACAGATACGTAGTGGCCCTCTGTCTCCCGATCATTGATACCGAACCAGTACGACCCTGGGGAGTTAAGTCTTGCATCAACTTCATTAAATTCTTCTAAATTTTGAAAGGCGGCTAAGAAGCCTCCCATCTCGCGACACCTTCTATTTGCTGTATCCCAATTCACATACTCGTCCACGAATCGGAAATACCTCGTTCCGATTCGCTCGAAACCGGATGGCGCGATTTCTGTCTTATTTGAAACTGCCTGAAGATTATTTTCAGTTTTTTTAAGAACGGCCTGAGTTTGGCTATCAAGCCTAAGAAAAATGTTTTCCAAGTTAGCGTCCATCTTCGTTAGTACCGCTCGTTGTCCTTCCAGCTTAGCTTCGACTCCTTGTAGATGGCCTTCCAACTTAGCTTCTACTCCTTGTAGATGGCCTTCTAGCTGGGCCTGCACTTCCTGAAGTTGTCCCTTTAGCTTAGCTTCCACTTCTTGTAGATGTCCTTCCATTTTAGCCTCCACTTCCTGAAGTTGTTCTTCCTGCTTGGCCTGCATCTCTCCTATCTTCACCTCCAGCCTGTCCAGCTTCGCTTTGACGTCGATGTCAGCATCACGGGAGTTCCCTTGGTTCTGTGCTTCGACCATATTGTCACACATATTGGAACCAAGCTCTTGAAGTAGGAATATTTGGCCAGACCGAAGGTCCCTTGCCAAGGATCCATGGCACAATATGCAAGCAGCCAGTGCCCAAAGGAAGAAGGTACCGAAGTGGTTCATCCTTAAACTGGGAGAGAGTTGAAGACCGAGTCAGCAGAATGTTTCTGGGGAACTGATTCCCGAATTATTCGAATACTTTCGAAGAGGCATGCGGCTTGTTCGGCTGGGATTGATAAGAATTATATATGTATAGATGACGGCTCTCTCTCTGTTCTTCATTTATATATTTCCCAATTTCTGTATGGGACCATGTCATATATGTATGTAGCTGCCATTATTGCTTTTTTAACCAATTCCAATTCGATAGAATAATTCAAGGATATAAAAGCAATAATTAAACCAGATATAAAACCAATAATTCAATTTTATAACTTGAATAACCCGCATTATGGGCAGCACTTTTCCAACGGAGCTTTTCTCAAAGCCCTCATACAGTCGACTCTTTTTAGCCAGAAAACCCACAAAGCTTTCACATTTGCTAGCTTTTTCCGTTGGATTCAAACCGTTTGAAAACCCAAATCCAGACACATTAGCCATTAACTGCCATTGCCTACCGCCGTCTGTCTGGCACGCCATCAAACCCCCAAACATGACGTGCCACTCGAGGCAAGCAGTTAACAGCCCATTAACGAGTCTGTTATGCATTGTTAGTAATTGTTTTTGAACCCATTCGGAACCCATCACGGAATCAATGTTCCTGACTAATCCAGACTTTGGACTGTGCGAAAAACACCTGAATGCACCCGGTAATGATCACTTTGGTGCCGCCAAACTTAGCTTGACTACCAAAAGTTGCTCCTAATGGCCAAGCAATTTGCATGAGTTGGCTGGCAGAGAACTTGCACTCGAAAATTATATACCAATCAAGCGGAGCCGATAAGGAACTCAATGACCCTCCACCAACCTGTAGGCATTCCCAACGAAACCGAAATCGATGCGATATCGTCCATTGGCACTTGCAGTGGCAATTCGAGTTAATTATTACATAGCCGAGCGGTCCACCATTGAAGTGACAGCTAAAAACAAACTGGCAACTGATATGGCAAAGTATGAAAATAAACTATCATTAAGGTCGCAGCGATTAGGCGCTGTCCCCCGGACTGCGCATTTAGCTAACTGGGGAAACTAGGAACTTGGATCGGAGCCGGGTATAGCTCACGTTTCTGTTGGTCAATCAGCGAGGAGGATTACTCATGCGGCACTGATATCGGTTAACCGATGGTCTCCCACCTCCCCCTTTCCTGGCTTCTGCATACACTTCATCTCTTTGTTTTTGTTTGAATTCACTTTGTTTCAATGCTTTGTTCAGCGATCGTGCGGGTTCAAAGTTCGCTATAAGCCCCAGACTGCAAAAAGCTACAAATGAGACTTGGGTTGGTACAAAGTAAGAAATGAGATTGTAATAAATTAACATAAGTTTGGAATGCCAAATTAGCACATAAAAGTATGTAAATTGTAAACAATTCTAAAGAATATCATTGAGGCTTGTCTTCTGGGAAAAGTAATCATCTATATTTAAAGATTATTCAAATTGAAGTGCAACAATTTACTCAAAATTCCCCAAAATTATATAAAAAATTTCCAAAAATGCTTAGGTATTAAATTATTTGGGAGAAGCTCATAAAAAACTGTCTTAAAGGTAACAAAATAGTCACCTCATATCATAAACCTCAATATATATATTTAATTTTGCGTTTTAGCCTAAAGTAGAGTACATTCCCCTTGCCCTCTGGGCTTAAGCAATTCATATTTAAGCCTATAATTAAATCGTAAATGCCAAACTTTATTCACGGTGTACTCTTTCTCCTCTCAGAGAGTTTTCCCAGCTCCATCCAGAAGCCAAGTGCAGGCGCACCCAACTCGCACTGGATTTTCCACTGGGGGCACACACACTCGGTACTCGATGTGTGTTTACCGTCAGCTGTTTCGCAGCTCGGAACCCACACATGCGCACAACCAGAGTGTATGGCCAGCATTTGAATTGAAAAACTGAAAACTGAACGTCGGACAGAACGACACAGAGAGCGCACACACTTCCCATTGACGAAACCAAATAGTATCTGAGAAGCCTTCACTCACTCACAGATACAGATACGAAGGCGCTCTCAGCTGCTGCTGCTGCTGCTGCGGCTGCGGCTGCTGCTGCTTAGCTACGACAGTCTCGGTTTCAGTTTCAGTTCTTCGTTGTCCGCGCTGCTTGAATGTTGTTTGCTTTCGCCTCTGGCTCTGGCCTTGCCTCGCGGAGCGGAATTCATTTGGGCAGGAATTGTGCCGAATCGGAACAGATCGCGTTGAGCAAAAACCCGTTTTCGCCCCCCGCCTAGCTGGAGGAGTCCTCAGACCTCTCTCTCCCTCTCTCTATCTGAGTGTTCCGTGTCCAGGAGGAGGGTTTTTTCTCTCCATATCTGCTGGCATTGTTTTGTTATTTGTTTGTTTGTTTGCTGCCTCAACCGTGACAAAGGGGGCAGCAGCAGCAGCAGAAGCAGCAAAGTATCTGAACAACTGAGTAACCAAGCATCTGAGTATCTATGCGGCAACCGACCAAAAGCTAAAAGTGTTTGATGAGTGCGAGCGGACTGTGAACTATCCCAATCTGTGGCGGTGGCCAAAAAAACAAAAATGAAATAGAATATAAAACCAACAACAAATAATGCTATATAATGCTAATAAACCGAAAACACGTTTTATGCCCTCTGTGTTTTGGCCGCCGCTGATGTTCTTCTCGGAATAAAAAAAATACTCAACCAAAACCAAAGGTGAGCACGTCCAGGTCGAGTGAAGTAATTGCGTCGTGGAAGTGTATTAGGAGGCAGGGGCAAATCTCCAGCAAGAAAGAACCCACCCCAAAAATAAACTCCGCAGCTGGAGTTTGGTACCCGCTCCCCGCCACCCCTAGAGCTCATGTGTATCTTTAATGTTTTCCTGCTTGTATCTTGTAAGAGCGCCTGCGCTCTCTGGGCAAACTAAGAGATATTTTTGCCAAGTTCTCTCCTAGTCGTTGAAATGTTTATAATGCCCGCCATTTGTTAATAACATATGTGATGATGATGATGATGGCCGAAAGTCGCGCCACCCGAAAAACACATCAGATCAGGCCACACTTTAGAGGAGAAGCCACTTCAACTCCATGACCCAGTGGTGTGGCACTGACCTACTTTGATAACGGTTAGGGTAGGACCTCTACACCTCATCATCATCATCATCACAAGATCCTTTCTTAAATAGGATTTTTTCGATGCCAATTTGGCCGAGAATTCCCCACCCAACTCGTCCCAAGAATTCCCGATTTTCAGATTAGACAATCCGCAGCTGTGCGTGGCCAGGTCTCTCTTTCTTTTTCGAGTGGCGATAAGGAGTCGATGGCCGACAACAGCTGGCCGTCGATGGGCCATAACCCTAGGTTCCTTGGCTCTGGCTGCGATTACGCGCCTTACATCTCCGCCCGATTAGCGAAAAGGAAACTCGGAAGCCTATCGCCCCCGCCCATCTAATCGCAAATCGGTTAAATCGCGCCAACCGCCTTGCAAACACAAATAAAAATAATCAAAAGCTGTACACTGCAAGGAAATGGTAGAAATTTCAGGCTAATTTATGGCATGACCTATGAATAAACAAAACACCCAAAGATATCTCTCTGATTTAGAGTAAACAAATAATGTTCAGACGTTTTGCTTTTATTAAGTGTTTAACTACGAGGTTTATGTTTTTGAAATTGTGGGAAATAGTTTGCAGTTAAATGAAAAATGTTAGAATTTTAGGGTTTTTTTTTTAATTTTTCGTTAGAATTTTTTTTTTTTGCTCAAAAATATATCCTTAAAGCTGAGCATGAATCAATAGTAAATGCTGAGAAACATATTTTTGCTTTTTTAGTATTTGCTTAAAAACATGTATTTTTATTTCTTATTCTCTTGCTGAAATTTCTAGTTTTTTTTTTTTATGAAAAAAAGTAAAATTCCTTGGAAAATGCCACAAATCGCCTTCCCAAGCCTCATAGAATTTTTCTCGCATTTATTATCTCGCCCAGTGTAGGAGCTTTGCGAGAATTCTCATCGTTAAACGTTTAAATGAATCGAAATCTTATCAGAGGGGACGGCCACCTGCAAAAGTCCAGTGCAGGCAAACCCAGGCAATCGTCGATGCAGTGGCTTTGGCATGTGCTGCGAGGGTCTCCCCCAGTGTTTCCCCAACCCGGTGCGGATGCACTGGACTAACCAGAAATTCTTGGCCGGAACTGAGGTCGCCTTGGCTTGGCTACTGTGTGAACATCCGAGTGTCCAGCGAGCGTTCTTGACGGCTGTCGTCGTAGTCGTTGTCGTGATATCGGTGTCTCTTGCTCAAGTGGGTCTCGGTCTCGGTCTGGGCTGCTGCTGGCATTGTTCAGTAATTAGAAATTCATGTTTGTTCGCCGTCGCCTATTGAGCAACCTCCGCTTTTGGGCGCCGCTTCCTGGCCCCCATAATGCTGTTGTGATGTAATGCTGTGTGTGTGCTGGAATCAATAAGCAATTCCGATTCGAATTATGCCATTCCGCTTTATATTCTTCCTTGCAGATCCGAACAGAGAACCACATTAAATACGTACTTCCAATGCAGATGCCAATTCTCAAATCCCAATTAAGCCGGAGCCCTCGCGAGTCACAACAAATAACAAACACAACACGAAAAGCGAGCCAAATGCTGACGCAACTTTGTGCCAACTGAAGAAAGCGAGCGCCACACAAAGGAATTCTCAAAAGGAAAACCAAAGGTAATCCCACTCACACAACGCCATGAACGAGCTGCAGGCCTCCAGTGTCCCGCTGGTGGACAAATGCTCCGCCCACGCAGTCATACTGCCGGCGGCCAAGAGTCCCAACAAAGTCTCCGACTCGGCGGCCACCACAACCCAACCAAATGCGGTGCTCTACACGTCCAGCGGCAACCTGATCACCACCACGATCGCCGCTAATCCCGGCAATAGCCCCAATACCAGGCAGCAGCAGGAGCCAGTGCCTCTCCTCAACCAGCTGAAGCTGACCAATGACCTGAAGCAGAGCAGCCACGGGTGAGTCTCTCCTCTTTTTCCTAATTGCATTAGCCTGGATTAGGTTCAGGTGGGGAGGAAATTGAATTTAGCCAAGTCCTGTATAGTATTGCATTCTGCAATTACCGTCAAGGACAAAGGTCTCTCCCTCTCTCTCTCTCTTTTTGTGGGTGAAATGTTAGGCAATTTCCTGCTGCGGTGACACTTCCATTTTTAAAACACAAATCAGAGCCAGGAAGCCATAGGCGAGAGTGGGTGGGGCCAGGAGGAGCTATTAATACGAACGCGTCAAGTCAAAATTAGCACGCATCTGTACCTTGCGGAGCTGGTATCTTCCTTCCGCCAGGAACAGGCCACCTGCCACGCCATCAAGGTGTGCCGGAGGGAACGAGGAGAAGCCAAAGGAAGCGCCGGAAAATCGATGACTCGACTCCGCCGTCTCACAAATCGCGTGTCGGCATGGAGAAATGGTGCCAGCCATGCCTCCTGCTACTCCTCCTCCTCCTCCACTCCTGTGAGAAATTATGCACAGTTGTGAAAAATAATTTAAAATGTAGACGACTTTCCCCGAAGCTAGAACTTAAGGTTTAAGTCAGCAGCCTCGAAAGGTCCTTTGGCAGCTTAATTAAAATGCAAATGGAAAATCCTATGCTAAGTGCCCACGCCCACCTTCACATAGAAATCAATGCAGGTCACAATCTAATTAAACTTTTGTGGAAACGGAGGAGGTACATGTGTGTATGTATGTAGGTGTCAGGGGGCCTTCAGGGACATGAGTTCTGTATGCTGCACAATCCTGGCAATCAGGTGGGCCAAGTCCAGTCCAAGGCATCCAGGGGAAGCGAACAGGAAGGCACAGGAAGGACAGCCATAAAGAGCGCCGCCTTAAATGCCAACCTATGGTATCCTACGTGTGTCCTTTCGACCAGCTCCCGCCCCCTATTACCGTTTTCCCGCTGTCGGCACTGCCATAAATAATAAGCCACAGAAACGAACGCACACACACATGTGTGTGTGTGGGGGGGGTGGTGGGAAAAAAAACTTGTAACAGTGAATGAAACGCCGTCAAACGGCAAAAGCCGTAAAAGCCATAAGACCCAGCAAAACAATACAAGAAGAGGCAGACAAAAGGGGTCCTGCGGCTTCAAGGATTAACAGCGAATAGGGTATGCTCTTTAAAGTAAAATCTCAGCAAGTCCAAAGTCTAATAAAAAGGATATTTAAGGCAAAAATATTCCTTTAAAAATAATACTAATATAGGAATCTTCGCTTGACATTTAACACAAAGTTTTCTCTATCAATAAACCTCATAGATCCCCTTCTTAGTTAAAGGATAAAGAAATTCTATGAACCAGAAAGGGTAGTCAGCAAAAGGTAGGGGAAAGGACAACAGTCGAGGACCTCGCGGCGCCGCGTGCCTGGAAAAATCGAACAAGCCGCTGCCGCCAACCAAAAGCTGTCCAAAGTCATGTGCCGCAGTCAGCAGTTGGACGCCGTTCGGCTTTTTAGTCCTGTGAGAGAGCGGAGCGGTATAGTGTTCGGTTTCTGGCTTAAATATTGATGTGCTTGTTACAAAAATCAAAATGCGCCGCCCACCCTAAAGAAAAATATAATAATAAAAGAAGAGCCTGGTACACTGCCCAATGTCCGCCACGTGCGAATCTAGTTCGTTTTTTTCTTTTTGGCAAGCTGCTATGTACACGCCGGGTTATGTAATGTGAAGTTGCCGGAAAAACTAAAGAGAAGAGGAGAGTGCTTGCTCCTTTTGGCCCCCCTAGTGCAGTGCCAGACTCTGTGACGCCTACTCAAAAGACAACCTGCGTATCCTTGGGGGCGTAAAAGTCAGTCCCCAGTCAGTCAGCACTCGAAGCGAAGCTTGTTGACCTTCTTCCCCGCTTCGAGGGCACAGCTGACAGCCAGCAGTCCTGGACAGGACCTTCTCCCACGCTCCACACACAGCCGTTTCCACCATTTGATTGGCCTTGCCCGTTTCCTTAATAGTCCTGAATAGGCCGAAAGCCCCCCTCGATTGTTCCTTACCAGCCACAAGGCTTGAATGGCATTCAATTTCTATAGAAATAAATCTTTTGGCCATAATTTATATATATAATTAAATGCATTATTTTTTGGTACAACAATGATCTAAAAGTTACCATTAATTTTTTAACTTGAACAGAATTTAAATGTATTTAAAAAGTTGGAAATTACCATAAACTATGACAGACTCTCTCCTGAATAATGATTTATAATAAGGCTTACAAACATCTCAACTGCTTCCTTGCTTAAATCTTTTATTGGAATTTTGAGCATATTAAATGCATATTTTTTTCGGTAAATTTGTGAGCTTACTTGGGTAGAATTTAAATGTATTTAAAAACTACCAGAAAACTACCAAAAACTATGACAAACTCTCTGCTAAATAATTCTTAATTAAAGGCCTTGCCACAATACCACATTGCTTTTGCCCCCCTTTTCAGTCCCTCAACTGCTTGCCTTGATTAATTCTTTTATTAATCACAATAAACACTCTGTGTGTGTGTGTGTTTGGCATTTATGCGAATCGCTTTGCTTAATTGTCGCCAAGCTGCGGATGATCTAAACTCAGAGCAGCTCTCTGGATATTTCCGGTCGCGCTTAATCAGTGTAATGGCCAAGGTTCACCCCTGAGATTGTATATTAAAGCTACAAGCTACAATAGCTTCGTAAGGCTACAGCAGTAGCCAGTTTATGGCCCGCAATCAATCAATTAAATAGGGCCCGCCATCGATCCTCCGCAACCTGGCAACAATTACCACGCATTAAGATTGATAAGCCGCCGAGGCGGGAGGAGGTGTGGGAGTGGTACCCCGGAAGGGGTTGCGTGACTACTAAACTCCATTTGAATCTAATTGAAGGGTTCAGTTCAGTTCAGAGGAGGAGGCAGAGACAAGAGTCTTGTCTTTGGGTGCACATTTCGCAACTTCGTTGGGCCTTCGTTCAGTTCGTTGTTCATCATTTGGCTCGTTGGGTTCGTTAACATGCACTCTGGGTGCATGCGCACTTGAAATGTACTCGCTCTCCGGGTGCTCGTGCACCGAGATATTCGCGGGAAACAATTTGCGACTAGATATACCATATACAAACGCATATATATATGTATTCCGCAGCTGGCCGAGTCATACATATATTTATCGTATCTGCGGGGCAAAGAAAGGAGGCCAGAGCAAAGCAAAAGCCAAAAGCAAAACAAAAAGCAAAGCCAGATCGAAGTGCGGCGCAACAAAGCAATGACGATGAAAATTGTTTATCTGTATCTTTGTGTCTGCATTCACTTAGCATGGCTCAGAGCCAAACAGCTGACTATTTGATTGCAATTTCCACTGCCTTAGAGACATTCGAAAATGTAATTAAGGCGTAACTAATCATTATTGGATTTGAATTGTATTCACAAATCTATGCAAAAATATGATTTAAGCCATTAACTGGTAGCTTTTTCCTCAGTTGTTCCAGACAGGTTCCATTGTGCCTAGTCTAGATACACTGACCTTTAAGCCCCCCCCCCCTTTAAGGCCGGTTTTCCGCGCATCGCGGGGCTTCGGCTTAGCAATCAATCAGCAATTTTGCTCAACTAACTTGCACCCAAAAGATGTAATGTTAATTGGCATTGGGCCCGCTGCAGTTCGTTGGCGGACTTATCAATCGAAGCGAAGTCCGTCCGGCACTAATGAAAACGCACTCGGCAAAAGGTATTTCATGAATGAAACAAGAGGCGCGGAATGTGGCATGTGTGCTAGCTGATTGATCGACTGATTGACTAACTGACTTATCCAGGTCGCTGGGGGGCATCATGACACGCTGCTGAGTAGAGGAAGCTATCATGGAACTCAAGCTGACCCGTTGCGTCAGCGCGGAAAGTGACGGAATTCAGAACTCCAGCTTCGAGAGGAGATCCAGTGCCTATGCCGAGGCCTATGCGGAAATGCTGCAGGAGCGCTCCACCCGCTCCCTGTCCGTGGTCCAGGCCAAGCTGACCAAGAACGGTGGGGTTAGCTGCGCCCTGCAAAAGTCAAAGGACGAGTGCCTCAAGTAGGAACCAGAAACTAAGCACCTGTAACCTCTTAAGCCTCACTAAACCCACTCTATATTCTCTCTGTTTCCCTTCAGGTCCCAGAACAACCTCTGCAATGGCGGCCTGGGCAGCAATGCCGTCAATAATCACAGTCTGGCGCCCAAGGTGACCAACAGTAGCGGCGCCGGCGCAGCCACAGGCAGTCCCAATGGCCAGAAAAAGGGCACCATTGCCCTGTCCCACTTGCCCCAGCGGCCGCCGGTGGATATTGAGTTCTGTGATATTTCCTACTCGGTGGCCGACGGACACCGGCGGGGATTCAAGACCATCCTGAAGAGCGTCTCGGGCAAGTTTCGGAATGGCGAGATCACAGCCATCATGGGTCCCTCCGGTGCCGGCAAGAGCACGCTGATGAACATCCTGGCGGGCTACAAGTGAGTCCTCTGACATTTTCCCCAATGACTTTCCAATAACTGAATCCCAAATATTCCCACAGAACTTCCCAGCTTAGTGGCTCGGTGCTCATCAACAGCAAGGAGCGGAATCTGCGACGCTTTCGGAAGCTCTCCTGCTACATCATGCAGGACGATGTGCTGATCGGCAACCTCACCGTCAAGGAGGCCATGATGGTGGCCGCCAACCTTAAGCTGGGCAAGAACATGATCAGCTACGCCAAGGTGGTGGTGGTGGAGGAGATTCTCGAGACCATTGGCCTGAAGGAGTCCGTGAATACGCTGACCTGCAACCTATCCGGCGGCCAGAGGAAACGCCTCTCGATCGCCCTCGAGCTAGTGAATAATCCACCCGTGATGTTCTTTGACGAGCCCACCTCCGGCCTGGACAGCTCCACCTGCTTCCAGCTCATCTCGTTGCTGAGATCGCTGGCCAGGGGAGGCCGCACCATAGTCTGCACCATCCACCAGCCGTCGGCGCGTCTCTTTGAGAAATTCGACCACCTGTACTTGCTGGCCCAGGGCCAGTGTGTCTACGAGGGACGGGTGAGGGGTCTGGTGCCCTACCTGTCATCCCTGGGCTACGAGTGCCCCTCGTATCACAATCCCGCTGACTATGTCCTAGAGGTGGCATCCGGGGAATATGGCGACGCGGTGCCAAAGCTGGTGCAGGCTGTAAAGAGCGGCGCCTGCAAGAAGTATGCGCACAAGGACTACGTCCGGACGCTGGCCCAGAAGAAGTCCAATCAGCACGAGGCCATCAAGGCTGAGAGCGCGGCCACCGCGACGACAGCCACCCTGACCCTGGAGGACGAGAAGCCGCCACTGGAGGAAAGGGAGGGAGGACAACTGGAACTGCCCACAGTCGGAGATGATCCCGCAGAGCTGAAACCACCGAAGCTGGAGACGCAGCAGTCACAGAACTCGGACTGCAGTGTCGTCAACATGCCCACAACGGCCCTGGACGACAGCTGCAGCTTCAGTTCCTCGAAGGGCACCCACAATGCGGTGGGCTCGGTGGGACCGGGTGCCGTGGTTGGGTGCATGACCTCGCTGCTGGACTCCCACGAGAGTGTCGTCACACTGCCCAACAAGACGGGCTTCCCCACCAGCGGCTGGACGCAATTCTGGATCCTGCTCAAGCGCTCCTTCCGCACCATCCTGCGCGACCGCATGCTCACCCACATGCGCCTCTTCTCGCACATCATTGTGGGCGCCATCATCGGAATGATCTACTACGATGTGGGCAACGAGGCCAGCAAGATCATGAGCAATGCCGGCTGCATTTTCTTTGTCTCACTGTTCACCACATTCACGGCCATGATGCCGACCATTCTGACCTGTAAGCTAACCCGGATTTTTGTGTTTACATCAAGGAGATATTAAAATATATTCTCTTTAATAGTTCCCACTGAGATGTCGGTGTTTGTGCGAGAGCATCTCAACTACTGGTACTCCCTGAAGGCCTTTTACTTTGCCAAGACATTGGCGGACATGCCATTTCAGGTGAGAGTTACATAGCAAAAATTCAGAAAGTTTCCAGATAGAAACTAATTAGAAAAACCACACAAAAAGTGGGGAAAAAAACAAAGAAATTTAAAAGCAAATATCAGCAGCTCTAAAATATATCTTTCTCGGAATGCCCCAGCTCACATCTCCTTACTCCCTTTCAGATCGTCTTCTCCAGCGTCTATGTCCTGGTGGTCTACTATCTCACCTCACAGCCCATGGAATTGGAGCGCGTCTCAATGTTTGTGCTCATTTGCGTGCTTAACTCCCTGGTGGCGCAGTCGCTGGGTCTCCTGATCGGAGCGGGAATGAATATAGAGACGGGTGTATTCCTTGGCCCTGTGACAACGATACCCACGATATTGTTCTCCGGTTTCTTTGTGAACTTTGACACAATACCAGGCTACCTGCAGTGGGTGACGTACGTAAGCTACGTACGCTACGGCTTCGAGGGTGAGTTTATACTTGAATAGCTTTTCGAGAAGCACTTTTAACTCAAACGAAACCATTTACCCATTTCAGGTGCCATGGTGGCCATTTATGGCATGGACCGTGCCAAGATGCAGTGCAATCAGATGTACTGCCACTATCGGGTGCCCAAGAAGTTCCTCGAGGAGATGTCCATGGATAATGCCCTGTTCTGGGTGGATGCCGTCGCCCTCATTGGCATCTTCTTTGCCCTGCGCATTGTCGCCTATTTTGTGCTACGATGGAAGCTGCACATGATTCGCTAAGCGGACTCGATCGGCAACCCGTTCATAGTTTTAGGTTATTATCATTATTTAGACATCACCTGTACATACAATATATGGGAAAGGGGAAGGTATACAAAGGGAAGGAAAGCCGCCAGGAGGAGGACGAGGAGCAGGACTGGACTGTAGCTAGGCATAGCTTTCCCCCCCATTCTTCATTCAATTTCCCCCAGACAAAAGAGTCATTCAAAGTTTCTAAAAATATATACACATATATATATATATATATATATAGACGGAATTTATACACACTCATACAAATATATATAAATAGGAATGCCCCATCATACACTTACCTACAAGGTATATAACATACATAAATTCTTGTGACCAAGCAGAAAAGAGTCTGAACTTAAGTAGGTTGAAAAAAAAAACAACACACACACAAAACACAAACAAATTTGTAGAGCAGCAATTGGTTGGGGCTCACATCCTTCCCATAAATCCTTCTCCTTGACAACAAACATTTTAAACAAAGAGAAAAACCCAGTAGAGATTGTGCAAAAGCAGGGCCAGGATCAGGAGGCAGGATCAGGAGCAAACCATTCCCTTGTGATAGTTGGAAGGCGGATTTTGGTGATATGAAGCAATTACTATTATTACGAGTGCGGAGAGAGGGGAAGGGCAATCGGCGTATACTATTTGTGATTATTACATTTTAATTTAGTAACTGTGTTTAGTTTAATTTTTGATACGTCAAACAACATTTATCCATGCCAAAATAAATGCAATTTTCATTTGGAAAACATCCTTTATTTTCCTATTTTCACCCTGTTTTGTACCTCTTTTTTCACCCCTTTTTCCTATGCCAAAGTCAGGGGCGGAGATCGTAGATCCAAGATCGATTTTTCGGGTGGGCAGGGGTTTCTCCTTTCTGGCAAAACGAGTGATAGTTAAGCAACAAAACAAAATTATAATACTGAATAACAATAAAAACCAAAACAAGCTACATATTCAGGCTCCTTGAAGGAGTTCCCCCTTAAAAAATATATACATAAAAAATATATATATTTAAAAATTTATTGTACATTTCGTTAGCTCGTAGCGCATGATATCCTGTACAATTAATTCAAATTAGTAGAGTATTTTCTAATAAAGAAATACCCCAAATCATCATCAACAAATTGAGTCGAGAATTAAGTAATTTCTATTCTTTTCGCATTTTTCAGAAAAATAAAATAAAACAATAGGAATTTTTGGTATATTTTAGTATTTTATGTAAGCTAAAGCCACCTATTGAGGTTTTTTTGTTTTTATCTTAGCGGGTACAAGAACCCAGAAGCCTATTTTGTACAGGAACCATTTTGAGTAAAAATTAATTCTACTCCGAAATTGCACTTTTAGGTGGCTTTAGGAATAAAAATACAAATTTTAAGTCAATAAAAACAATTTCCCACAAGCAGAAGCGTTAAAATAGATATACAGATATACCACGGAGGGTTTATAAAGCGAGCAGCAGATGGCGCAGCAGTTTAAGGACCAAAATTATTTACAATTTTAAATTTATATAACAAATTTAACATCTTCAAGAGGCCGACGTTTGTTTACCCTTGAAGATAAATTATTCAATCGAATGGGAAATTGTTAACTAAGCATTCAATTCTAAATTGTGTAAATTAAATTAAAAACAAATTAGACTTAAATATATAAAACGATGTTTATATAAATATGAAACCAAAAGTGAGCTGATATTTTTTTTCTATTAATTTCCTGATCGCTTCTTGGGCAATTAACAGAAAATTAACAAGAAAAGCAGAAAATCTGCTGAGATTCGTTCATGAAGCTCTTTTACATAAAGAGAATTCAAAATTATGCTCTAATCGATTGTTTTTTTTTTTTGTACGCCTCCATTTTTATATAGAAATTGGGAAAAACATTGCTAGAAACATACGAGCACACACAGTGGCGTCATCTTTATAAAGAACAAAGCTCTTATCAATCCCAGCCGAACAAGCCGGATGCCTCTTCAAAAGTCTTTCAATAATTCCGGAATCAGTTCATCAGAAACATTCTGCTGACGCGGTCTTCAACTCTCTCCCAGTTTAAGGATGCACCACTTCGGTACCTTCTTCCTTTGGGCACTGGTTGCTTGCATATTGTGCCATGGATCCTTGGCAAAGGACCTTCGGTCTGGCCAAATATTCCTACTTCAAGACCTTGGTTCCAATATGTGTGACAATATTGTCGAAGCCCAGAACCAAGGGAACCCCCGTGATGCTGACATCGACGTCAAAGCGAAGCTGGACAGGCTGGAGGTGAAGATGGGAGAGATGCGGGCCAAGCAGGAAGAACAACTTCAGGAATTGGAAGCTAAAATGGAAGAACAACGAGCGGTACTAACGAAAGTGGAGACGAAACTGGAAGAAATCCTTCTTGCGGTACAGCCCAGGCTAGACAATAAACATCAGGCGGATCTCAAAAAAACTGAAAATAATCTGCAGGCAGTTTCAAATAAGACAGATGCTGCCAAGGTAAAAATCGTACCACCGGGTTTTGAGCGAATCGGAACGAGGTATTTCCGAATAGTTAAAAAAAGTGCAAATTGGGATACAGCAAATAGAAGGTGTCGCGAGATGGGAGGTTACTTAGCCTCCTTTCGAAATGAAGAAGAAATTAACGCCATTTCTAGAAAACTCGATTATATGTGGACCTGGCTGGGTATCAACGATCGGGATGCAGAGGGCCACTTCGTATCTGTGGCCTCTGGCAAGCCAGCAGAATTTTTTAATAGGAGAAGAGTACACACAAACTTCCACTATAACTGCCTCGCGGTAAATTCTGACGAAATGAGGGTCGACGACTGTACGCTGTCGTTTCATTATATTTGCCAGGCGGACAATGAAACTTAGAAAATTTTGCATTGATAATAAATTTTTATTTATAATTCCAATACCTTGCACATCATTTTCTTAAATTGGGAGTCTCGCCAACATTTCAGCAATATTTATTTAATCGATTTTTTTTTTATAATTACTTTTAGAACATTCTTCCACCTGAAGAAATCAACACAATAAATAACGCGTATTAATGCCCCAATATTTAAGTAACTTGACACATTTTTTCCAGTGTCCCAGGCACACACATATTGGACTGAAGCCTTGTATGTATTTCTAACATCAATATTGCAGCACCGCTTGACATTTTGTTACGACAAGCGGGCACAGCAGCAGAGGGGGTCGAAAGGGGGTAAAAAGGGGGATCAAAAAATGGCTGAGCAGGGGAAAGAGTTCAAAGAGTGCGGGGCGCAGGCGGCAATGATGCAAGTGGGGGAATGGGGGCAAAGGGAGCGCAATGGCATGGAATTGGCGGCTGTAGTTGCAATGTCACCGGTCAAACGGAGTGATTTTTATTGGCTTGTTGCTTTTTCGATTCACTGATAAATTGTTAATGTCACGACACACACACACACACACATGGCCTGGGTAAAATGGCAAACGTTGCAAATTTATTATTTATGTCCCCGCTAAGCTTTGTGCGCCCAGACGGGGAGGCAGGGGATGCTGGTCGGGCCTACATTTCGCGACAATTTTAGTAAAAACATAGAGGAGTACACTTAAAAAAATTTAAGTGTGAATTTATAAATTTATTTTAATATTTAGAACATAGAATAATTGTAAAATGTCAATGGAAAGCTAGGCAACTTTAATTAAAAATAAAAATGAAGAAAATATTTAAAATCAATTAAAACTATCAATAAAACAGAAAGTAGTAAATTTGAAGCATTCTTAAGGACAGCATTTTAATTAATTTATTATGTGTATTTTATTTTATATAATTTAATTTTTTAGTCTTTTTAAATATATTTATATTATTTACATATTGCTATTATTTATTTTTAATATTTATGAAAGGCAAAAAAAAAGATTTCTATAAAAATATAAAAAAAAGGATAAGCATTTCTCGCAGTGCTTTTTTTTTAAACCAAAAGTTAAGATTTTTTGCATATGTGAGCAGACAAAATTCAAGCATTTTCGTTCTGCAATTTCTATAAATCAAACAAATGATCCTGGACAAAGGTGTGGCCAGTGGGCTGGGGACCGCGGCCAATTAATGGCAATTCGGGGAGCCAAATAACAACAAAAACAAGAGGAACAACAGCAACGAACCAAGAGCATTTCGCACTTTAATTAATTAGACATTCATTTGCAGAATTCCCCCGAGGCAAGGCATCTGCTCTCTCTTTCTGTTTGCCGATTTGTAATGTCCCCTCGGCAGCCAGTGGCAGGAGGCACGAGGCAGGAGAAGATCGGTGGCAGGTGGCAGCAGTCAGCAGTCGGTAGGCATTGCTGGCATTATCCTCCGCAGGCGTAATAAATTAGCACAAACATGCCACTAAATGGCACGCCCGACGCCGGACGCCCCAAAAGGCATCCATTGACCCGCTGCCGCTTCCCGCTTCCCGTTTCCCGCTCCCAAAATGCTGTCAATGCAGTTCGCATGCCAATGCAATTCCCATTCTCATCCGAATCCAACTGCACGCCGGGGATTTGGCTTGGGATTTGCGCACAATGTGTTTAGTGCCGGCCACACCAGAGCTCCAAACTCACTCGCTCCTGGCTCCAGGACCAGGAGGAGGAGTGGAGTAGCGTGGTGATCCTGTGACGAGGACAACTAAATCAAATGAAATGTATGCTATGCAATGTCCTGCAATGCATAGCCAAGTGAGTGAGGGTCCAGCAGCCCAGCTGTTGTTCGGGGACTTGGGGGTATTAATTGCAAATGCAACTTTAAAATTCAGGTAACACAGCATATAGATTTGTGTCCCAGAGTCATGTTTAGAAAATGGACAGATAATAATTATAGCTATAGGCAAAGGGTGTAATTAATGGAATATAATTAAACATTTAAAGAATTTTCCAGTTTAGGTAAGATTGAAGTAGGATCTTAGGTGAAGGAGAGTAGTTTTTAAGAATAATTATTTAAAGATTTATTTAGAGCTCGAAGTATATTACAATTCTAGTTAAATTGCAAGTAATTCACGAATGAATTTAACAGAGTTAATTTAAGGTGCCAAAATCCTGACTTTTTCAAATCAAAAATAATTCAATAAATTCCGATTATAATTTGATATCTATTGATAATTATTAGGGAAATATAATATATATAAAAAATATATATACAAATATAATTAACATTATAAATGTTTAAAAAAAACTATTGAATGTTCTTCAATTGCTTCAATGCCTGGCCTTTACTTGCCTTTCCCAGAGATGCAGTCTTAACCCCTTAACCCTTAATAACCTCCCCTCCTCCCCCGACCGAACTGTGCGCTGCACTCGAAATTTATGGGTTTTATTGTGTGATTTATGCATCGCTCGCTGCTGGCCCGTTGGCGCACGCAACTTGGCTGGCAGAAAGCGGAGGAAGTTGCTGCGGCGGCTTGGAGATTTTTACGCCGGAAATGTGCCCATCGACTGCGTGTTAAGTCTCGCACACACATACAGCGCACACACCAAGCACACGCACTGTCAGTGCAGGGGGCAAGTTTTTTATGGCCGTCAGTTTTTATTGCCGGCCAGTGCAAGTTCGCTTGCCCGCTTGTGTTTTACTTATTTAATTTCTCAGCTCAGTTCAGTTCAGCTCCGTGTCCGTGTCCGTGTCCATGTCCGTGTCCATGTCGTGGCAAGGGAGGGAAAAAAGAAGGAGAAAGGGGAGGTCAAACACCCGCCCCCCGGTAATTGACAGCGGAAGGAGCACGTGTGAGGTCATTGATATGGCGCAGACCCGCTAATGTGTCTGCCTCCGATTCCATTTCCAGTCCCCAGTTTCGGTCCCAACAATGGCCCAGCGAACGTGCCATAAATTCCAATCAAAAGGTGGAGAGCGACGAGGAGGATGAGGAGGAGCCAGGCCAGGACACGACTCCCGCCATTTCAGTCAACAATCAAGCAGATTACGCATACGCCCCGTTTGCCAGTCACAGATCGCAGATTCATCACAGCCCAGGGGGGTCAGGGGTTAATACGAACTGCCAAGTTCACTTACAAAATGTTTCTAATGATAATTTTTACTAATTTTTAAAGCTTCTAACTTTCAATTTGTATCAAAAAACCAGTCATAAAATTATGGTTTATTAATTGAAATTTTGATTTAAAATATAAATAAAATAAAATAAGCGGCAAAACATATTGTAAAACCTTTTCCCTTTTTATAGAATTTTAATTAAAAAGTTTGGCTCAATAAAATTGTTTGTATTGAATACCATAAACTTAATTCCTTAAACTTGAAATTAGTATTTGTTTTCCTCTATTTTCTTTTTTATTTATTATATTTAAATTATTCCTTTAAAATCCTTTTTCATCCCGACGGAGCCAAAGAAA
The DNA here is from genome assembly GCA_008042485.1 of Drosophila mayri. Classification (NCBI taxonomy): domain Eukaryota; kingdom Metazoa; phylum Arthropoda; class Insecta; order Diptera; family Drosophilidae; genus Drosophila; species Drosophila mayri. Next base: position 15,814 of record VNJN01006961.1, on the reverse strand, counting down.
TACAAAGCACTTTTCTGTCTCCTTCCAAAACCCAAGCTAGTCCCCTTTTTTATGACTGCCAACTTGAAGTTTTAAACCGTGGAAATAAAACAAATTTATTGCACTTTTGCAATTATTGCAAACCAAAGCCATAACCCAGAGCCAGGCCTATGGAGAACAGTCGTTCCCAGTACCATTCCGTGTCCCATGTGCTTGACATTGCGTTTCACGCCTCGCTAACTTGTTGGCCATGGACACACACTCCTCGGGCAGGGAAGCGGAGGTTGGGCCTTTGGGCTGAATGAAATTCCATTTTTATTGTTGCTCGACACTTAACTTTATTAATTTTTGCAACCAATGACGATTGCGGGGCCCGCTGCTTTGGTAATCCATTACCGCAGGTGCCGTAAAAATGCTTAGTTTACGATTTGCGATTAACGCGAAACAAGTGCGCCATAAAACTGGCAGTCACAGTTGGGGCTTCCCCCAGTCTCGGTCTCGATTTGTTCTCTCGCTCCCTTGCTGGCATCTGGCCATTATTCGATTAATTTCAATAAAACGAATCGAAAATTTAACAGCCAACAACACAGGACCAGAACCAGGACGACACACAGTTGACAGAGAGGAGTCGCTCCTCTCTGGGACATAAAAATCCTTGTAGCAGCTACAAAATCCAACTGCCAAAGTGACACTAAATCTTTGAGAGGAAAAGAGAGATCGGCCTTTAATTAAAACTTGCGACTCGGCGAGTCAAGTTTTACGAGGGAGGAGTACAGTTGCTCTCCGGGCTGGCGCCTCCTGGGAAATAGCCTTCGCCTTAGCCTCTCTCTCTGTCTCTCTCTGACCAAAATTAGGCTGACAAATTATGCAAAAAGCATAAGTGCAAAAAGCGGCCCACTTAATCACTCAACTTCCACTTCCTGTGCCATCCCAGGGCCCAGATTCTGCCACTTCTGCTTCTCCTGCTGCTGCGGAAGCGGCATCAGCCAAAAGAAATTAAAGTGAAGTATGCCCAGGGAAAACTTTGGCCGCCTTTCAAATGGTCTCCACACCGGATGGCGGCCAAAACTAGAGACGACGACAAGGACCTCGCTTCGAAAGCACATAAATTTTAATAATTTATCCCATATTATTCCACTTAAGTCGTTTAGATTTTCATAATAAATTAATAACGACAAGCGCTGCGACCTTGCTGTGGCCAGCTTCAGCTTCTGCGTCGTCCTCTTGCAGGGAGAGAAATGTATTCAAAGATAAAATATATGAAAATAGTCTTCGTAAATATTAAGACTTTGAATTCAGCACCAAAATCCAGCTAAGTTCCCAAATAAAATCCCCTCAAACAGCCAAAACTTTCTCCCAGTGAAGGTCGGGGACCATTTCTAGGCCCATTTCGGTGCCCCGACTGACGGTCACGTCAATTGCCAAAGCACAAAGTTCCAAGATTCCCAAGTTCCGGCATTGGGGGGCGACTATTAAAACTGATGCCAATGATGATGATGAGCGGAGCGGCCATGTCGAAGGAAATCCCAGGATCGGTGCCACCACTGGTCCCCCGGATGTGCTCTGGCTCCGGCGACTACTACTCCCTGCTAGGACCACGTGCGTTTTGGGGCCATGTTCGTGGCTTATTTATACGCTTAATTTGCGCCACAATTTTATTTACAAATTGTTGTTGTCTTCGCCGCCGAAAGTTGTCTTGTGGTTGGTCTCCATCTCCATCTCCATCTGTCCCCCCGTATCCGGTTGCTTCTTCTCCGGTTGGCTGGGCCCCGGCTGAGATTTGCGGCATTTTCGGTTTATGAGACAAAGGCGGAAATTTATTGTTGCGAGGGGTTTGCGGCTGGCGAAATTTATTGGTGCTCGCCGAGCGACAATAGCAGGAGGCTCAAGTGGCTCCGGGCCCTGACTCGGGTTTTTGCTTCAAGGTGCAACGCCTCGTTGATTAGCCCGCGGAGTGGGGAGGACAAGGCGAAGGAGGAGTTGAAGAGGCAGAATCAGGACAAGTGCCAAAGCGAGGGGGCTGCATTTGGAGAAGCGTCTGTTAACAGCTCGTCAAATACAATTTGCACGACGAGGGCACCGGGCACTCGGTCTGCCAGTGCTTCACCGTCTCGTCTTTATTTACACTCTAAAAAAATTGGTTTTCATGATTGATGAAGAAAGCTTAGAGGTTCAAGGAGTTAAGGTTTTTATTCAATGGCAAACATAAATCAAAACTTGATCGTAGAACAATATTTGATCTTGGAAATATAATCTGTGAAGGTTTTCCCTTTATTTCCTCATAATTTTCCATTCATTTTACTCTCAGTTCATGGAAAGCTTTTAACAATTTTTAACTACAGTTCTAGTACTTTTTTTATTTTTATTCAACTTGAACTTTTTATAACTTGCATCTATTTTAAAGTCCAGTTCCCAAAGCTACCATCCATAATTTCGGTGTATCTTCTACCTATCCCCATATATGTATATCCTGGCTGCTTATCAAATTCCTGGGCTGTCGAATTGAGAAACTAGCAAAACACAGACACACACAACCGGGCATCATGAAGCGTTTTATTATAAACAGGATCGACCTGACTGGGCTCGCTTATCCTTTTCCCCTCGGGGGCCACTTGCATATTTACAACATTTATCAGATCAGCCTCAGTCAACTGCTGCTGCTTGACATGCACACAGTTTCCAGCTTTTTCCACCTGGAAAAGAGGAGGGGAAAAGCCAATGTCCAATGGCCAATGGCCAACGGCCATCGAAGCTGTCATTATAGAGTTTGCCCTGATGGAAGGCTGAACAAAAGTAGTTGTCTGTCTGTGCTGGCTTTTTCCCTTTCCCGACAGCAGGATGAGTTTCTGGATGTGCGTGTGTGTCATCATATATTGTGGTCCCCTACCTCTTTTCATTACTGCATCCCTCACCACCATTCCCGCTCTAAAATCTCAATGGCAAAGGCATGTGTTTGGCTGTGTCGCTATCTGTGAGTCTCTGTATCTTTCGGCTCGCCATCTGCATTGGCAGCATCTGCATAAGCATGAGTATCTGTGTGCGAGTTGGTTTCAAGTACCATTGAATTGATTGATGTTTGATGCACTCAACCACAACGATATGCAGCTAACCGCAACGCTGTGGCTGCCTCCTGCTGCTGCTGTGGAGCCTCCTCCTGCTGCTGCTGCTCCTCCCCTCTGTCATTGCGCATTTGTGTAGCATACTTTTTCGAGTGCCGCAAGAGGAAAATGAATTTTCCAAGAGGCAGGGCAAGGCGAAGCATCAAAGATGAGGCAGCCATGAATTACACATCGCGAGCAGCTCGAGACTCGAGTGCAGTAATCTGACCGCACATAAATTCTCGCACATAATACTTTAAGCACATACTATATGCTATATATGTACATATATATACGAATTCCCTGCTATATCGCATAATAAATGTACAAAAATGTTTTGATTTACACCACAACTACGCTTTTTTAATCATATTTAAATAAATTAAACATTTATTATAGAAATGCAGCCATAAATAAATTGAGTAAACAACGCCAACAAAGCTACATTCTCGCTAACTGCGTTTTTGTTATGGAAACGCAATTACCCATCAGTTACCGCTTAGCCGCAGAAATGCAATGAAATTGAAACTGAAATAAACAAAAGTCCAGGCCACAGAATGCTCCACCTTTCTCTGTATGCCAAAAAAAAGTATATTAATTATAGAATATTTTAAAGAGATTGTCCCAGCTTTTTGGCCTCCTTTCTAGGGTATTAATAGAGTTTATTTTATGAGTTTTTTTTTTAAATTGATTTCCATAGAATTGTTTACTCAAGACTTAAGCATAATTGCCACACAGAGCCGTTGAAATTAACCTCATTTATCAAATCGAAATGGCAATGGAGCGTTGAGGGAAAATACTGTCAAAGTAAGGGTAAGCCCCGACTTTTTTTCTGAGGCGAATGCACAACTATTTTCGCATTTTGCACTTCCGCTATAAATTCAGGAATTTATGGTGCGTATCACTCGCCGGAATGTTTTACATGCGATCCTTGGCCTCGAAGCCGGAGCAACACAACTCAAGTTGCAAGTGGGCCACGAGGCACCCTGCGAAAAGGGGACCTTCATAAGGCTTTTAAATAATCAAATAAATTTTAAAGGACCAGAAAAAAATTACCAAACAATAATTATTACGAAGCTATACGATTTTTTATGATATTTATATGAAAAGAGTTAGGAATTCTTTAATTAATAATTAAAGAAAATCTGGAGAAAAGCAAAATCCTAGTTTAAATTTCAAATAAAATAATGTAAATTCCAAGAAAACTCAAAGAAATTTTAATAAAACTATTTCTTTTTAATATTCCCATAATTTAAAACCATATTCTCCTCCATCTAAAATTCCCCTTTAATCCTTCACTTTTTAAATAAGTCAAGAAACCCCTATATTTCCCACAGTGTCTGCCTCAAGATGTTTCCCCGGAGAATGCGTAAACTCCCGCCGGATTTGGGCCAGAGCAGCAGCAGTATCCTCCGAAGAGTTATGCGTCTCCAACTGAAGCCGAAAAACTTTCACGACTTCCCAAGGGGAGTACAAATCCCTAAGGAGCACCAAATGGACAAAAAGGACTTGGAGAACCGTCTGCTTCTCGTAGACTCTGTAAAAATATGAAAGCCTTGGCTGGCGCTGTAGCTTCTCCTCCATTTAATGAGAGCCAGTCCCGGTCCAAAGGCTAACCAGTTGGGACAAGTTTAAGCCACAGATGGCTTGGCCGGGATGGCGACGCGTCGCTGCAGCTGACTGCTCCTCAATTCGCTGCCGCATTGCGATTTGCGCTAATTCACGTGTTTCCGCTTCGCTCAACTTTGGCACTGCACTCTCTGCATCCTTGGAGCCAGAGGTCCTTCTCCTCCAAGCCGTTTCTGGTTGTTGCCACTTTGTTACACGGCAAAGTGTGTACGACTTTTAATTTGGTTTGCAATTTGCTTTGGTTTGAGGGAAAAAATATGGGAACCTTAGCTGTTTTTTAATACATTATCCAGACTTAAGTTCTTTGATTAATATATAGATTTATTTAGTACTCCAATTTGGAATTAAAAATGTAAATAGGAAAACCTTTTCTAAGTTTTTTTTTTTTATTGTGTTTAGAACTCCTTTCTGGTCAAGGATTCACTTGCAACTGTTGGTGGTCGCGGCTTAGCAATATTCTTTTCCCTCCCTCCCCCGCTCCCCTTCTGCCGCTTCACCTGGGCAGGTGGCAAAGTTTAGTGCTATGTTGCCACGGCTGTGATTCCAGCGTTCAATTATCCCAACTTGCCGGGCGCATTGCAGTGGAGTTGCTGCTTGAAACTCGACTTAATTGTTCCCAACGTTTCCAACACAATTACGCAAAGTTTGTGGATTTGCATTGGACATTTAACGAGCTGTCTCTGGCTTCGGATTGAGTAAGCGTATCAATGCAGCTGGTCCGAGCTGCAAAACTTTACCAACAGATCGAATTTGCATCAACTTTGGTCCAAATGAGAGAGAGAGAGAGAGAGAGAGAGAGAAGCCCCATTCATTCAGGACCCACTTCCACACCATTTCCGTCGCCAGCTGCCTCTCTTCTCCGTCTAGCATCATTATTTATACGAAATTTGCTTACAAGGTGCTTACAATTTTTCCAAATATGCCAGCTAGGAGGAGGAGCAGGAGCAGGACTACGAGCAGGAGCCGACAGACAGAAACAGCCGCACTCAAAGTGTTATTAGTTGGTCGAGCATGGAGGGGCAAGCGGAAGGGTGAGGTGACAGCCAATGCATCGATAGCAAACTCATGAAGGGGCCATGCAGAGAGAGAAAAAAAGGGGTGTAAATTTGGTATTTACAACCACAATAAAATTATAATAAAATATTACAAAATAAGAAAACAAACAGAAAATTACAATTTATTAATTTCATTACTTTTTTAAAAGCAAATTTTTGAAAACAATCAAAATTTCACTAAATTTCTATTATCCTGTCCTTTAAGCTCATCCTTTTTTCTAGTTGAATTTTCAGTGAACTTTCGCCACCAACATTTGCATTGCAGGCACTTGAGTCTCATATAAAAAAATATAAAAAATGAATTGAAATAGCTATATCCATTTGATTCCGTTTGCCAGCAATGCCTGGACACCTGAAGGAGGTGGGCTAGCCATCGATTTGAGTGCGCCAAGGATTTCGCTTCCCGCAGCACTTTAAAGGAGCTTAAAGTCTGCGCTGGGAATTAGCAATCATTGCATGATGATGAATTGCAGAGGCGATACACGGGCAGCATTCAGTATACGGATTCCGGATCCTGCCATCGATTCCGCGATATATGGGAATGCCAGAGCGGTATCCAGAAGGATATGTGCATCCGCTGGCCAGGACAATGGCAAAAAAAAGGGGCGAAGAAAAATAAACAAAATTAACGGCGTTTGCCGCTGCTCCTTTTCCTGTGCCTGCGTTTTTGGTCATTAGAAGTGACAGGGCCGCAAAGCCACGCACTGGGCAGGTCCACCTACCAATCCTGCCCCTCCCCACCAAAATCCCCGGCAGTCACAGTGAATGTTCAGCGGCTCTGTCCCCCGTCGGTCATTTGTCCTGCCTCAGTTTTTGGCCTGAGTTCAATTTTCTGGTCATGCACATGGCAGCCGCTGCTGCAACAACAGCAGCAGCATCCCCGTCGAATTTTGTTCATTAGGCACGCACACACAGGACTCGCCAGCCCATGGTGACTAGAATTGTTCCGTGGAGAGAGGCGGGATCCGCAATGTAATCAACGAAATCGCTGGAATCGCCAGAAATCGGCGTTTTGTCTAGGAGCAGCAGCAGCAGCATTGGGGGGAGAAAAAGAATACCAGCAGCGGTGGACGGTGGATAGCGGTTCCGGCACCAGGGCGTGGATCCAGGACCTGCCCAGAGCAACACACAAGTGAAAAAACAATGGAGGACAGGGTGCTTGAGTGGAGGTATAACCTCATGGACTACCCTGTATGCCGCTATTACTATAAATTATTATTTAAGGAAAATAAGTTTGAAAGTTTTGTTAATAAATTTGTGTGAAATATGTAGGAAAAATCCCAATAAAAAAAGAAGATTTCCTGAGAAAACTGAAGCATTCATTTCATTTCATTTTAAAGGGTATTAACAATCAGGGTGTAGGCTTTAGCTTTTGCTGTTGCAACTGCAACTGCGGCCATTAACGGTAATTCCGGCAGCGCTTTTAATTGCGCATACAGCGAGGCAATAGCATGGAAAATGAGTTGTGGCCATGGATTTTGGAGCCAAGCGATTGCACACGCCAGGACCTACGAAATCAACAGATTATGATGGAGCCAAGGACATGCCTTTAGGCCTGCTTCTGTTGCTGACAAGGCACAAAAGCAAAATGTTAACGAAATATTATCAAAAAAAAAATATATATATATATATCCAGGAATAATAATAATAGCCGCAGGGCACAAAGACAACATAGAAAATTAATTTATAAATCGCTCTGGGAATAGATTTAGATTTAATGGCAAGAAATCATTTAATTTTCTTTAATTAAACCTAAACCTAGGGATTTCCCATAGATCGAGCAACAGTCTGAGCTGTTATTTACTCGCTCAGTTCATCATTTCAGACACTTTCAATATACTGAAGACTAATTCGTGCAATTACGAATTGGTGGAATGCCAAGGGACCCAGAACTAAACAAAAGTCGCATAAAAGTAATGCGAGATGGTACGGAGGATGGCCAAAAAATATATATATATATATGTGTATATAGTAGGAGGTTGGGTGCATGGCAATGTAATGAAAAACTCATAACCTGTGGCTTTTTTGTCATGCGGTCACACGCACAGGACATGCCAGACAGACACAGAGAAAATCCAAGCCCGAGGACGACACGCAATCCCCGCATTGAAGTTGTGCCAAGCCGAAGCGTACGAAGAAACTTTTCCCTTTTGGCCTTTGCCATCGACTTGGGTTACTGTTTCTGTTTCACATTTCACATAGCCAACTTTGAGGACCCCAACCACCAACCCACCGCCCCCTTGGGTGGGTTCAGGGGCGAAATTGAAACCCGTAAAGCCCAATTCCACCGCCCGCACGCCTTCAATTTCACTTTGACATACTGAAAACGCAACGAAAACTTCTGTGCCGCGTTGACAACTAAATTCGATATCGATTTGATTTAGTTAAACGCTGAAATGTCGCCTCAATGGGAATGGGAATGGGAATGGAGCTGTTGGAGATGATGACGATGGCAGGACACTTTTCCCGGGCCGCCTTGGGCAATGAAATTCCGCATGATTGTCGCCTTATGCTGTGAAAACAAACAAACAAATGGAAGACAGACGTGGGGGGGGCCAAAAGCAAATAGAAGGACACACAGATAGGCGAAACTGCGATTGAAAATTGGAACCAGGATTTGACTTACACTTTGATAAAAATGGAACGAGAAAAGCCCTATGAATTTATCAATTTATTTATTTATTTTTTAATAATTTTTGAGAGCGGGAAACCTTTAAGAACCTTCCTGATAGATATTCTCTGAGTTTGAGGTGTTTTTAGGGACAAGCAGACAGATGGCGAAGGCTAAACCAAGTGTTAGAAAAACTAAGTATAAGATATTTTCCAAGTAAACTTCTTGAAATGTTTCTAAATTTTATTTAATATTTTTATCCGGCAACTTTTTGTGTTCTTCAGTGTACCCCTGATAACTGACATTGGTTTTTGGGGGCGTGGAAGCAGAAGACCCCAAGACCATCAGCTTAGGCGCGCGAAAATGACTCGAGGGGCGAATGGAGTGTGTGGTCTGGTGTGGAGTGTGTGTAGCAATGGCTCCTTTGATAACCCGGCCGCAGAAGGAGGCGAGGCCCGGCTACTACTCCCCCCTCTCTCTCCTGCCAGAGCTGTCTGTCGACACACTCGGTGTTGGCCATAGTAGTGGTCATATGCAAATTAGTGCAGCTCCTGCATGTGGCCACAGGCATTACCCGTTGGCTCATGTGAATTTCAAATTTTGCGCCATGTTCTGGTGCTTCTTTGGACTCCTTGGACTCCTTGGGGGCTGTGAGACGGAATTGGGATTAAGTTGCTGGTCGCAAAAGATGCGGGGAGAGTCCTTGCTCTATCTGGCATTTTTATCTACATTTCTTTCACATTTCTCCCCGCCCTTCCCTTGACTTGCATCATAAACAACAAACGAACATGAACACAGAACGAGAGAGAGAGAGAGCCAAAAATTAACATAGACCAAGGACGAGGCACGCCTACACACATGGACATGGCCAGTCCCACAGGACGAACAGGAGGGAGGAGCAGAGAGGTGGAAAGCCAGAGAGAAAGCCAACAGACGCCATCAAGCGAATTAAAACCAAATCACTTACAAGCGGCCAAAAGTGTTAACGTGTAAATTTCCATTTACCAAGATCGAAGCGCTCCGATAGCAGGCAGACACTATAAACATGCAGGGGGCGGGCGACATGTGCCAAAAGGGGGGTGGTGTGGCTCTTACCTGAAGGCGGGTTAAAAATAAAACTAGTGGCCGGCCCAGGCCAGGCGGCTCTAAGCGCTTGGCCAACTGGGATATATGTATGTAGTACCCATAGAGGTGAAGGTAAAGGTGGTGTTGTAAAGGAAAGCAGTTAAGGCGCACACACACACACACACACATTTACATGCATAAATAAGCAAGGAGTCCTGGCAGAACTTCTTAACTCAATGAATTCTCTCTGCAATTTCGTAAATTAACACTTTGGACGTGGGAGGCGGCGGAATCGAGCTGTGAAAATCACACAGGACCAAGGTGGGGGAGGGGTGAGAGTATGGGGCATAGACATTCTCGCACTTACTTCCGAGTCATTGGAGCTATCTGCACCCATTCCCCCCATCCCCCCTAGTGCCCATCCGAGTGTGTTTTGGTTGCCAAAAAGTCTACAACAGCGGAAACAATCTGTTCGCTGCGCGTCGAGGCAGCAGCCATAAACAGTAGAAGAGGCGGAGGACAGCCCCTCATCCAGTATAGCCCCCCGATTCCCTCTGGCAGTTCTTTCCGTTCGAAATTTGCATTTTCAGTGAAATTGATATTCTTATATTCGCTTCCATTGGGGCTGCTCTCTCTCTCTCTGTGTGTGTATATCGGGTTTCCCAAAAGGGGCAATTTATCGAGAAAAAATAGGAGTAAATTATGGGTGACCAAAAAATAGAACTTAACCAAGCAGAGTTACTGAATTTTAACATGGGATTTAATAAAGCTGATTATCAAGTTTTTAATGTATTTCCAGAGAGTTAATAAAGATTGTCAGGTGATAAATTGATTTCATATAAACAAATAGGCAAGCATAATAAAATCTTTTGTTTAAATAAATTAATTAAAAAACATTTTTTATCTAATTATTTCCAATTATTTTCTTTAAGAAATGCAACGGGAATTCGACAGGAAAATCCATACAAAAACTCCCCGGGAATCTCCATATAAAAGGCGACTGCAGTCAGGAATTTGTACAAAACTGGGTTATGTCTCCAGTGATTCCTAATTTAATATTTAAATATTATAAATTTTTTTATATCCTATATCTATCTATCCTATCCGACCCTATAAAGTATAAATATTCTTAATATTTTCATCAAATTTTGAGATTTAGTAATTTTGTATTATTCCTGAACCATTTATTTGCGGTTTAAGTTACTTCCAATGAGAGTTACACACACATGGCACTACCATTTCTCGTTTAAAAGTGACGAATCCCGCTCATATTGGCACTTCATTGCGTTCCCGTCCCGCTGTCTCTTTTGGGCTCTACAACCCACAACCCCCACAATTGAGCCACCCCCACCGTCAACCCATCATGGCCACCACCTCCTGGCCTGTCGCTGATATCGAAATCTGTTTTATCAGCTCCCCGGCGTTATTGCTTTTGTTGCACTGCACAAAAAACGGTGGGTGGACTCACTCCCCGTTTCGTACATAAATTTATACGCGATTTTGTAATTCCCTTCTTGGTTATAAATTTCGCTACTGTTTCGGTTTCGGTTGAATGCCTCGCCACCCCCTCCCCCTCGTGCGGTTGCAATCAGTTTATCAGTTTATTTGTGTATTGGTGTGGGTGCAGGCAACGAGTGCCTGCGAGTGTGTTTATTTGCTATATGCAAATAGTGGAAGGCACAAAGAGGGGACGCCGGGATGTGTCACCTCTGAAATGGCTGCCACAGAGGGGGAGGAGGAGATGGGGGAGCGGTAGGAGGACTTCCCGGCCATTGTGTGCGCTAAAAATTACATTTGAATCGAGATGCAAATGCAACCTGCAGTGTGGCAAAGAGTCAAAGTCAATGCTGATAAGCAATAGGAGTAATCAAAAAAAAAAAAAAAAGGGAAACATTGCAACCATATGAAAATATCGTTTTCTATATTTTAGGAGCGATATTTATTAGAGACCTAGGGATACCAGGTGAATCATTTAAAAGGGAGAATTTTAGAACTTATTTTATGAAATAGTATACTTTGTGAATGGAGATGTAATATTTATATGAATCGTAAACCCAAAACCAAATGCTAGATCTGCTACTAGAACTCTTCCTTTTGTTTTATAATCAACCATTATTCACCTAATAATTAATTAACAAATAAATTTCAGTGTGTTTTTTTTACGTTTATTATTCACTTGCATAATCTAAAACTCATTGTTTGGGAATCCCTTCAATGAGTTCCAAAATCAAAATCAATTTTTTTTTGGTCCCGTTTTTTGTTTTCGTTTTTTTGTGAGATTGTTGTTGCTCTGTTAAATACAGAGACCGAGTGCCCAGCTCGTTTGTGTTGTTAATTTTTTTTTTAAACATTAAAAGCATTATTTTCCAGGACAATTGCAGGATACGTTTTGTCCTGAAAAACTCAAGTGACGAGTAAAGTGTAGCCTCAGGCATAGACGCTTTCCGGCTGCGGTTCCTGCTGCATCTCCGTCACCCCATCGACAAAGATCAAAACCATACCGAGTGAGGGCACCAGATCCGGCGGCATGTGTGTATTATCACCGCCCAGGACAACCACACACGGCTTCCCGATGACCAGCGGTGGCAGCAGGCGGGCCACATACTGATACAAGTGCTGGCTCTCGCGGCGAGCGTTCAGGGTGGACAGGCCCTTGGGCCAACGGTCCTCGTGACAGCGGTCCACCATCATGTTGAACAGGTGCATCGGACAGCCGCTGGCGCGCAGGCTCTCGCGGACCATCACATGCATGGGTATGTCCGGCGTGGAGACCAGGCTGCCCCAGTTGTTGACGCTGGCCAGGGGCAGGGCGTTGCCCCACTGCATCAGCGAGTAGCGATCCAGCTGTTCGCCAATGCCATGGATCACCGGGTTGCTGGAGCGCAGCGCCGAGATGTAATACTGCAGCAGCTCCAGCTCCCGGCGCTGGGTCACGATGCGCAACTGCTGGGTGGCCTGCGACTCCTTCAGATCCTTCAAGTCGCCCAACAGAACCTTGACAGTATCGCGCAGCTCCTCCACACAATTATGGGTGGCCAGCTTATCCTTGGGCACCTTTTTAATTAAGCGATTGAGGAGTGTAAAAATAAAAGATCTAACTTGTGGCAAAACTAGAACCTTGCCTTAATGCCGCAACCCTTTTTGCATTCCACAATCAACTTGGGATTATGCTCACAGCTGGCCACATGGGTCCGGAAGTCATCCAGCGCCAGCAGCTGGTCACAGCCATTCTCCGCGAAGCTGCATTTGATCTTGAGACGGGCGAGCATGTTGCGCATCAGCCGGGAGACATTCACCAGGTGTTCGGGGAGCAGGGTGGACCGGTCCACCGGGCATATTTGTTTCAAACGCATCCACTGATCAATGCACAGCCGACAGTAGGCATGTTCGCAGCTCACCGACTGCACCGGCTCCTCGAGGACATCTGCGCAGATCGGGCAGAGCAGCTCCTCGTCCACGTGGCCCACAATGAAGGCGATGTCAAAGCCCATGGCTGATTGCAAACAATTAAAACTAAATTTCTGGACAACTTTTCACTGTTTTACCGAAAGAACAAAACAAAAATTGGCTACTTTCCGAAATACTAGATTTTTTTTCTAATTTTCCAAACTAAATGTGAGGCAGCACCGGACTCGTCCAGAGTTGACAGCAAATAAAACTGCTGGTCAATTGCTTTGACATGTAACTCAGGGACTAGAGTGCTACAAAAATGTTCAAAAAATCTACAGGAAAATAACTGTGATTTTCTTTTATGGAGCTCATAGGCAATATTTTGATTTGTCCTTCAAAACTCTTTACTATTATAAATAAGAGTGAATAATAACAAGTGAATAATCTTAGCTAAAGAATGTTTTCCTAATGCGATAATCAGACCAATTTAAGCCGCTTTTACAATTCACAACTCAGTCCCCCGGAGGCCAATTTTCAGCGACAATTTATTAAAATACGCCTCCTTGAGAAGGACCCAATCCTTCTGCACTCCAAAACACTCCCCCACTTTCACCTCAATCTCGACTTTGGGTTAAGATATTGTGTTAATTTGCCGCAGTCATGAGCCCCACTGGGGTCGCGAGTTGCAACAGCAAATTTGTTGCCGTTTTAATTTTTCTGTCAGCTCGCGCTCGAGCGCCTTCTTAACTCCCTCGTCCTTGCATGCGGCATGCGAGGACTTTTAATTGTTGCTGAAGCAGCGAAGGCAACAACAATAAGCTTAACGAGAACGCGCGTCCAGTTGAGGAAGCAGGTGCATAAATTAGAAATTGGCGACCTGCACGGGCGCCCCTGAAGAGGTTTTGTGTGCCTCCTTCGCATTTTCTGTTGTTGTTGCGTTTTGCCACTCGGCGGGCTTTGTGTACACACAAATTACAGGCGACACAAACACACACGCACTCACACACAAGCAACAGGCACAGGATCAGGCTGTGGCTGCGCTTCTCCCCCCATTTTCCGGCCCGTTTGCATGTTCCGCGCGGGGTTAACCCAAGAGTAAGCATTGCTAACAGGCCTCAGCTTAAATGGTGCACAGCGGAAAAATAATTAAATAGATTTAAATAGCAATTTTTAAAGAATTTAATCAGGATTGAGCTAAGAACCAAAATATCTAGAATAGGCCAAAGGTCAGAGGCAGTGAGAATAATGCGAGCAAAATAGAAAACAAATGTTTTTAATATTCTTGAAAAATATGAAATATTTTCCTGAAAACTATTAAGAATTTTTAAATACTAAGGAGCATTGTGTTCTGTGTTAAAATTATAATTTTATAAATTGTAATATTGTATTCAGTATTTACTTATTATGGGATATATGGAAATTAATATATGGATAGTATAAGAAATAAATATTTATATATAATTAATCATTAATAAACATATGTATATGTTTACATTATAAGAAACAAATTATAATAGAGAGAATATACATATCTGTGTATGTGCACGATAATAAAATAAAACTGAACTCAAATTTGGAGGTATACTAGATAATAAAAATATATACCAAAAGAACGTATCATTCCAAATATTAATAAATCGACCAAATTTAAAATATGAATTTATTTTAAATTTTTTACACTTTTGAAAAAATTCAAAAAAATATTTTTTGCCCAAGACGTGGATAACGAAATACAAGCAAATAGAGCAATGCTTTCCGATTTGAAATTGGGGTATTTTTGGCCAAAATATGATTTTTCATTTTTGCAATTTGCAATTTGAAAGTTCAAAACATGACTAGATCGATTCTCCTGTTTGTGCTGATCCAGAATATATAAGGTTTTTGGGGTCGAAAATGACTTCTTCCCGTCTTAAAGCATAATTTAAAACATAGTTTGAAAGGTTCGTCAGCACGAAACGCCACCAAGCGGCCATAGTATGAACTACAGCTTGTGGGTGAGGGGAAAAACTGTTCTTTCCCTCTCTTTCCCACGTTCCCAAGCTGTAGTTGAAACTACCGCTGTGACCGCTAGATGGCGCGTTAGTACTTTTAAAATAAGGTTTAAAGTTTGTTGTCTAAGTCATTCGGTTATTATTCTGGTTGGGATTATAAATTAAGTCAGAATGTTCCAATGCAGTGAAGGAGTCATTTCAGACCATAAACCCTATATATTCTTGATCAGTATAAATTGGAGAATCGATATAATCATGTTTTGAATTTTAAATGGCAAATTGCAAAATTAAAAAATCATATTTTGGCCATTAAATTTCCCTAGATTAAATTTTTTTTACAATTTACAAAATCCAGGAAATAAGGTAAACAAAGGCAATAGCTTCCTAAAGGCCGAAAGGGAAAACCACAAGAGACGATCGTTCCGTTTAAGCGACGCTCTCTTCGGTTCCAAATGGCAGAGCGAGAGCACACAATGCAAGTAACAAAGCCAAGAACAAAATTCGCTCCTCGTGAGGCACGGAGAGACGAGGGAAATGGCCGAAGCAAAAAATGCTCTCGCATGTGGCCAGGAAAGAAGCTGGATAGGCCAAAGGGAAAAAATGCCCGCGCGAATGCAGAGATAAACGAGGGAAGATGCAAATAAGAAATAGTTCCGTCTCACTCACCCTTTCACAGCGGTGTTGTTGCAGCTCCAAAATGCCGCCGAAAAGGCTGACAAAGCACACATAAAAAAAGGAACAAAACAGCGGCACTCACACACACACACAGAAAAAAAATACAAAAAACGCTACAGCGGCCCTTTTTCGGTACAAATTTCACTTCACTTCACTTATACTTTATTAATACACGAGGGCTCGCTATTTTCCCGAAACTTTTCCGAGTTTTTCCGCCGTTTTCACCGATCTTGGAGGAGGCGGACGAAGCACACAAAAAAAAGGAACAAAAAGCGGCACTCATACACACACACACACAGAAAAAAATACGAAAAAACGCAA
>VNJN01006960.1:0-15569 GCA_008042485.1 Drosophila mayri | reverse complement strand
AGTAGTCCGTGACGTGCCCCGATGTTACGGTAAGCAGGACTAACAGGGATCCGAATGCGAACCTGTAATATTGGATGTATTGTAGTGTTTGTTTAAAATCGGGTAGTCCACCACCAAAGCGTAAAGAATAAGATATAATTATAACAAAAACTTATACTAGGTGGATACGGGTGAGAAAATGTGGAAAGGAAAACTTATGTCAAGTGGCTAGGTGTAAACATGGCAAAAAATGGATTATTATTTTATGTTGTCCTTGTGGGCCACCCTCCCCTTAATGACCGTGGTCCCCAGGTCCGCTTCAACAGCTTTTTCCTTACACAGTGGTGTGAGTTTATTGCCAAGCCTTCGGTTTGATTTAACCAAGACTTTCTCGCTGACTTCGAATGTTCTGCATTGTCGGGAGGCATTTTCCCTGGCTCTGAGCGTGTTTTGCGCGTTCACGATCTTGTTGTGAACGTCCGTCTGTGGGTCTTCTGGGTGCTTTTGCACGATGTCGATTGACCGTTTTTCAACGACAAAGTGAATTGATTTATTATATCTGGCGGTTGCCAATAAAATAATTTCCACAGTATCGGTAATTCCCTTGTCGATTTTTAGGCAACGAGCGAGCTCCAAAAGGGTGCTGTGAAAGCGCTCTACTTGCCCGTTTGAGACGCTATGAAGTTGCGGTGAGTTCGCAATGCTAACGCCAAAATGGTTGTCAAGCATGGCTGAGATAGTGTGCGAGTTTAACGAAGGTTCATTATCGCAATAGACTACTCTAGCCCTAGGGAAAAACTGCATGATTTGGATTATGGCCGGTTTCAGATCCTCGATTGTCCTAGAGTGGACGTGTTGCACAACTGCAAACTTCGAAAACTTGTCGATGCAAGTGAGGAAATATTTCTTGTCTGTGGGAAAGACGTCGATATGTAGCAGCTCTCCCACATGAGAGGGGATCGGAGTCTTGCCTAGCTCATGCTTCTTTGGGTGCCTATCGTACTTGGCTTTCGCACATGTTTTGCAGTTTGCTACAATCTCGGTGGCTAGCTTGGCCATCTTTGGAAAGTAGTACTCGGAGAGTATCTGGTTAACATTTTCTTGGGCTGATCTGTGAGCCCTGTTGTGCTCGACGGTAAGAATTTCCAGTCTCTCAGGAACTGCAAAAATATCCGTTACTCGGTTTTTGCAGTGCCAAAATTTAGTGGCCGGGAATTGTCGAACTTATTCGTCCTGTATCATTGCGAGCGTATGCAAATCGCAGAGATTGGCGTTTACGCCTTTAGGAACAATAATATTCGCGAGCTCCTCAAGCAATGCCTCCATGCATACGATGTCAATGCTATAACGTCTCTTGTTTCCAAAGAGTACGAAGCTGCGTTTCGACGGAGAGCGTGCTTCCTCCAGAGTTATCTGGTTTTGAAAGCAATTCAAAGGCTTGTCCGTTGTATTGATGGTGTGGGTAAGCGACAGCTCACTGTGAATTGTAGCTGCGCTTGAAAAAGTCTCTTCCTCTCCTATAACGTTAAGTTGCTGTCTTGAGAGGGCATCTGCAACGAGGTTCTTTTTGCCGGGCACGTCAAAAATTTTAGCGCCGGACTCGTCGATGCGAGCTTTCCATCTTTTTTTATTTTCGCATTCGGATTTGATTCCGATACTGCGAAGGTCAATGGTTGATGGTCAGTAAAGATATTTATATCTCTAACTGCATATAAGTAATGACGCAATTTGGCCAGCGCCCAGACTTTTGCTAACAGCTCCCTTTCATTGGTAGCATAGTTAACTTCTCTGTCCTTTAAGGTTCTAAAGATCATAGTAATGGGTCGTCCCTCTTGGGAAAGCACCGCGCCGATGCCGTATGCCGAGGCGTCTGTCGTTAGATCAAACGCCTTTTTGTAGTCCGGATGCCTGAGGATGACATCCTCTGAAACCAGAATATTACGCAGTTTATGAAAGGCTAGCCGTTGCGGCTCGCTGAACTGCACCTGGATATTTCTGGATTTGTGTCTGCTGACACTCCAATTTTCTCCTTTGAGAATATCCGAAATGAGCCTAGCACTGACGCAAAATCTTTAATGAAGCATCTATAATAGCTGGCCAGGCCTAGGAACAATCTAACCTCAAACACATTTTTTGGTTCAGGGCATTCCTGAATGTCCTAGACTTTTTCTCGGTCTTAGACTTTTGTGTTGATAGCCTCATGTTAGCCTCGTATAGGCTCTTGAGAACACAATCTTCGTGCTGTATGTGGGCGTTTTCATCTTCCGAGAAGACGATCACGTCATCAACATAAACATAGCAGAATTTACCGATCTGCTTTCGCAATATGTTATCAATTGTTCTTTTGAAAATGCTAGCGGCATTTTTTAGTCCAAATGGCATTCTGCGAAACTCGTACTTTCCTCCGTTAACGGAAAAGGAAGTTTTTTCGCGGTCGCGTTCTGCCAGCGTGATTTGGTGGTAGCCAGACTTCAAATCAAGTGTTGTGAAGTATCTGGCCTTGCCTAAATTCCCTAGTATCATAGAGATATTTGGCATAGGGAGCGATCTGGTATCGTTCTCTCGTTCAATTTGCAAAAGTCCAACACGAGTCGACTTCGACTTTTGGATTATGACATTTGTTTGTAGCTCTTGGATTTCACTTGGCATAAATGGGCTCCTCATCAACCGTTCTGATGGTGGCCACTACCGATGAATTATAGGGTAAGGCCTCATTGGGGTCCGCGAAAGTCCAACACGAGTCGCATTTTACGTTTGCCCGTTTCGTCGGTGCCCTTTACTACCTATATTGGGTTATTGTAGGGGGACTTCGACTTTTGGATTATGCCATTTTTTAGTAGCTCTTGGATTTCGCTATTGACGAAATCAGCCGCTCCCTTTGGGTATGGGTAGAGCTTGGCATAAATGGGCTCCTCATCAACCGTTCTGATGGTGGCCACTACCGCTGTATTATAGGGTAAGGCCTCATTGGGGTCCGCGATGGCCTTCCTCTTGTCCCGGTGCATTTTTAAAAAAATATTTCTGACCAATGACGCATCTGAGCAGTCCACCTCTGTGAAATTAACATCGGGGCATCAGTGGAAATTGATTTCTTCTTCTCTGTTGCCCCATCTCAGGTGGCCTGAGGCCAGACAAAGCGATACCCCTGCCTGCTTAAGTAAGTCGAGGCCAATGATCGCGTCAAATGAAGACAAGTCCGGTAAAACAAAGAACGTGGCTTTAATATTAAAAAGCGACAGGAAGCATTTCTTAGTGATGGTGGTAACGCCGTGGATAGAGTGAATGTTAAAGGGTTTTTCGACGCTTTTCAATCCATCATATGGACGGATAAAATTTTTCGCCGCGCCCGTGTCGATAAGAAGATTCATGTCTATCCCCGCTACTCTTCGTCTGATGACGGGTAGCAAGGACTTTGCCCTAAAAAGTGAACGGTATCGGAGTCTTACTCATAGATAGTGTCATCATCAATCTCTATAGCCGCGCTAGAGGCCGCGGTGGAGTATGTTTCACCGGTTTTCTCGGTGTCCTGCACAATGTGATTGACCCTCTGCCTTTTGTGAGGGCCCGATCTGTCGTACGCGGCCGGCTTCCTATTTTGATATGCTGGCGCCTGCGATGGTTTCAGCATTCTGGACATTGAAGGGTCAACATCCATGGCTCTGGAGCGCTTTCCTAATGCCTGACGAATTGTGGGGCGGAGTGCACCTGAGCCTTTTGTTGTTTAATGTAGTGCGGGTTTTTGCCCGCACCCACCTGAGCGTGTGAATGGTAAGGAGATTGTTGGCGTTCTTGCGCCTTTAAAACTTGTTTTCTTCCAGACTTTTTGCAAATGATGTTACGAAGCTGTATCTTTCATGGTTAGATTCTACTTCTTGAGCTAATGCCAACGCAGTTGGCTTGTCCTTTGGCTTTACCGAGAAAAGAACATCAGATAGACTGCGCTTGAGGCCCGAAATAAATATACGAAGCGCGTCATCCCGGAATTTGTCACATGGTGTTCTTGCCGGCGAGCTGTCATACGACATGATAGCTTTATTGGTGAGCAAGGTGAGTTTTTTCTCCACCTCGTCATAGTACTGTAGGAGCGTGAGGTTTCCCTACTTTAGGGTGCCCATCTCCTGCTCGATGACGTGCATCTGGCGTTTGTCACTATCGAGACGGCCTATGATCGCATCGAAATTCAAAACAGTACCAAACGAAGGTAGTACTGCATCGGCAGGGCCTCTAATTTTACTCGTAATTATAACCACTGCTTGATAGTGGCGTGAGCTATCCTTGTATTGCTCAAATATAAAATATGCTGCCTTGGCCGCTTGTCGCCAGGAGACGTATGTGTCCTGTGCTCCCGTAAATTCGGGTAAGCATTTGACTGCGTCTAGAGGTTCGTTGCATTGAATATTGTTTTTGATATCAATGGGTTCGTAAACTCTAATCGCCGGAGCTGAAACCGGCGCGGGTGTGACCTGCACAGCTGCAATTTGAGCGGTCAATTGATTTATGGCGCATATTTTCCTCCCTACGCTGATTTTCGCCCTCCTTTTCTTTTAAGGCATTGGCGATGGGGGCCTGAATGACCGCCTGCAATTGTTCCGCATTTATGGCCATGTTTGTATTAGAAGCGGCGTTAGTGGCTGCCTGCATTGGTATAGAGGGTATAAGTGTAGAGGTTATAGGAGACCCCTCACTGCTCGACTCTGAGTCGCTCTTAGGTTTATTATCCCTGTAGGTTAGGAATGGGAAGCTCATGGGTGGCTAAATTAAATTCCACTAACAAAGAGTTGCATGTCTAAGCAGCGATACATAACAAAATTGCCACAATAATTTAGGAAATGAACGAAGCTAAACAGAATCGGAATAAAGTCAAAAGATTAAATTAAATGCAAACAATACACAAATAAGCACATGTAATATCACCAATACACTTGTCAAACAAATAATGAGTGTTAGAACGAAGTTGTGTTTGTGGAGCTGCAGAGAATAATCTTGCAGCGGGTTGTGTTTTATTAAAAAAATAGCAAATGCAAATGCAGACACTGGGAAATATTTTTGGACTGACGTGCTCACTTACATGTTTCCCAATTATAAAGAATGGGTACAATTTAGTTGGACGCCAACCCAGTTGGACTTCGCTTCATCATGTGAGCTGCTCATAATGAAAAGCAGCCAGCGGCGGGTATGGGATTTTATGTTTATTTCCCAAACAAATAAATCCCCTTTTCCCTTTCGGGATATTTACTGCTTAAGCAGTATCTAAGCAGTTCCAAGCAGTTAACAAGCAGCGCGCAGTTTAAATAGCAATATGCATTTATCTGCATATTGGCGTTGCACATTTAATTGGCAACGTAGCGCGGTGTGTAAGCGGCTGGACTGAGAACGCAGAGTCCCGGGTTCGAACCCCAGTCCAGCCGAAAATTATTTCTTTTTTTTCATTTAAATTCCCCCAAGAACGCTGCACGTGAATTTCACAGGGAGACGAGCAGCGACGTCGGCATCATGAATTACCCCGGCCGCCCATGTATAAAAGCGAATGAGAACTTTACATGGGCGGTAGGGTACAACCTCATGAACTTTTCGGTTGGAAAACCATGTCGACTTCCAACAGAAAAGTCCGACTGGGAATTAATGGAAATGGGGGGATGGGGGTGAACTATGTGAACTCCCTCGCCGCTGTCTCCAATAGGTGTTAGCCAGATGGCTCATGACGAATACCGATGCACTGCCGGTTGGCTGGTACTGGGATATCCGGATATGGCCGGTTGGCCTGGTCTGTCCTATGTTGAGGTAGGAAGATTAAGATGAAAGGTTGACTTACCTTCAATACCGCTGGCCTAGAGACTCAGTCGGTATGATAATGAATAAACAAGTTAACGACAATAAGTCGGAAATTCATTTACAAGAGCTGGTGCTCTGGATTTATTGAATGCCAATTATGAACTAAACTTAAAAGCTAACAATGGGGCGATTCATAGCGGCCTCTGCAATTGACAGAGCTTGCCGGCTATGCACGAGCTTCCGGCCAGACGCTATGTCAGCAGTTTGGCCGGATCGAGTTTTTGGACGATCGGTCATTGCCGTCGCCCAGTTGGCTTAGTTATCTTATATATAGATATATATAAGATATATCATGTAAAATCGCCCAGTTGGCTTAGTTATCTTATATATAGATATATTTAAGATATATCATGTAAAATCTTTTGTTGGTTAAATTTATTTTATTTTTACATTATTATTATTTACAACTTGCGACGTTGTTGTTATGTTTTGAGAAGTACCTTTATTTAGTTTAAATTTTAAGCGTAAGAATTTTATTAACGGCTTAGTATTATATCTTTGGAAATTACAAATTTGCTTTTATACATGGGCGTCCGGGGTAATTCATGATACCGACGTCGCTGTTCGTCTCGTTGTGAAATTCACGTGCAACGTTCATGGGGGTAATTCATCATGCAACCGTCGCTGCTCGACTCACAGCGAAATTCTGGCTGTGCGCTCACAGTGAACGTCATGATGTGAACTCACAGTGAACGTCATGATGTGAGCTCACAGTGAAATTCCCGTAGAAATATATCAAAAATTAGAAATAAAAAATTTAGCCATTTTTGTTTATATTATTATTATTATTATTTGTATTATATTAATTAAAACACTCTATATCCCACCGTTTCAACGTAATCCTTGAAGTTCTATCCTTCTGTTCGGGAAGCTTCTACAAAAACAAAACAGAAAATCATTATTTAAAAATAAAAATAATGCGAGATTGAGGTTTGCATAACACTCGAACCCAATTTTGTACAAGCATACATTCACACAGACGCAGTAACATATATGTAAAGACAATAAGGATACACAATAAGGATACACAAAACAAAGACGAAAACAGATTAAAACTGTTGACATAATTAGAATTATTGGTAGCTAATATTTTAGGCATATAGTTAGTAATAACGTAAATAAAGTAATAAAGTTAAATACATACCTTTTTCTTCTTAGTTTCGCACTCACAATAGAAACGATCACAAAACTAGCACAAAAGATGACGCAATAATGCAGCGCGATCTACTTGCAACCGTTTGTTGCACTTTGGTGTGACCACCCATATGTTTTCGCTAATTTGCATATTCGCGACGGCGATATCGAAAGCAAAAATTATCTTAAAAGTAAATATGTAATTATAAAAACATCATTTGACTGTTTGGAAAACATCAGTACAATTTTCGTAGATGGTATTAATTCCAAATAATAATAATAATAATAAGAATAATATTTAATAATATTTATTACAGATTTATAATTTATTTATTTATATATCGTTAAATCTTGTTATGTAATAGTACTTACATACATTGTAAGGATGCACTACGGCCGAGATATGAACTCAGCGGCACAGGGTCCGTTTCCAGTTAAATTTATATTTGGAAAACGCCAGGAAATAGAGGGGCCGTGGTTGGCGAGGTTTTTAGGGGTGGGTTTTGACCAAGATAACTGCCGCTTCCGATTGCCGACGCTGGGCGGGATCGCGCTACCGGCCCTGGAGTTTCCCAGCGGCCTGACCCTCCACTAAAGACTGGAGCAGAGACCCGGGGTGACCCAGCAGCCAGCTCCCGCGCCCGCAACCCAAACCTAAAACCGTGATGCCGGCGTGCCCGAGCTGCCGCGGCTCGGCGGCTCCACCGTGGTATCCCAACGGCGGGCCGTGGCCCTCCCCTTAATATGCCCCTAGACTCGTAATTTTCCAGCGGCGGCGCTCGGGCTAATCCCTGCGGCACATACTGAGACTGGACAAGACGGCCGCAGCCGCCGCCCGCGTCCACGTCCGGAATTTAACCCAGCAACGTGACGCTCCTGTCCCCGTCCTACCCAAATCCGTGCCTGGAATTACCCAACGGCAACCGAGGTGGGGAGGAGGGGGCACGGTGTGGTGTGAGGGGTCGATTTGAGTAGGAAGAATAATAATATTACTTTTCGTGTGTTCATTCTGTTTGTTTATTTCATGTGTATTTGCCTGTGCTAGTCATCCTTATGTTCATAAAAAGTATTTCGTTTTATTCCTATCCCTTTGTCTGTTTTCTTCCTATTCCTATTGTTCACACCAATTCTGAGTTTCGTAATTTAAAGGTGGCGGGCGCCGTTCGCTCACCCGAGAGATATCTCTTCCAAATGTCAAAATTTCCTTGTCGTCGGTGTCCTTGTCGTGTGGGGGTCCTCGTTGTCCTGGGTTTCGGTTTCTATATATCTATATATATATTTCTCCGCGGGGTCACTTGATATCAATTAAACTTGTTAAGTCGCTGCTGGCCTAATTACGAGTGATCTTTTGTCCCTCATTCCAGCCGTCGCGTGACCCAATTCTGCCCGCTCCTTTAACGGCTGCGCTGCCACGATCGATAGCGCGTGCCATTCCGCATTCCACTCATTTTTTGTATGGCGAGATTTCAGTCTCGTTCTCTCTCTTGGGCGGCAGGTGGTCCATGCAAATTCCGATTTTGCATTCCGATGCGATGTCGGCGCCTGCGCCGCGGGCCTCTGCCCGGATCGCGCTCTCCGTTCTCTCCTGCCGGCCGCTGATTGGCAGATCTCGTGTTCCAGCCACCGCATCGTCGTTTCCTCTCGTTCCTTGAGGATATTGCTAACGGTGCGGGCAATGTTGCCCGTGACGTCAGGCCTGGTGTGGCCGAGGTGTGGGCCCAGCCCTATGATTCCCAAACGCCTATGGCCCTAACTGATATTTACACTTATTCTACTCTTATACCTAATCTTAGCCTACTATTTACATTATTTTTACATTTTGTCTACTCGTGTCGGCGGACACCTCGTGACCGTCGTCACAACATTTATCTTTATATATGTATGTATATTGTGTTATATAATTTTATAATCAAAGTAAATATATTCGAATGAATAGAATACCTAGTTTTTTTATTATTTTTAACTAAACCCCAACCTGACAAAAACACATTTCTGTTAAATTTGTTTAAAATAATATTACTTTTCTAAAACAGAAACTCTTTTTAAGCAATTCTGCATATTTTTAAAGAAAATGACTGGCCAAAATTAATTAACGTAACCATCAGCGGGTCGCAGCGGACAGCAGCGGACTTCACGTTTATGAAATATCCCAAAGGGGAATTTCAGGTACATGAACCGCCATATAGAATTAGGGATCATATAATATCCAATGCCAGCTGCGCAAAGTTTTCCATTGTGAGCAGCTCATGGCCTGAAGCGAAGTCCGACTGGGTATTCCTGTGCGATTCCTATCAGATACCTCCAGTAGTAACCTAAGATTCCTCCCTGATTCTTATCCCAATTCCTCAAAGATTCATGTCCGCTTCCTCGGGAATTTCTTAAAGAATCCCTGCAGAAATTCCCCCTAGAAATTCCCTTAGCATTCCTGAGGAAATTTACTTCGAAATTTACGAAAAATTCCTGGCGGGAATCTTGGGGGATTCACGGACGAATCCTCAGAGACTCCGAATTCCCTGCAGCGGCCGCCTTGTTATATGGAAATTTCCTGTAGGTTTGTATGGAAATTCCTTGACGATTCCCTGTCAAGCAATTCCCATTCCTTCGCTATTCCTTAGGGATTCCGCAAGGAACGGTACTAAAGGGAATATACAGGGAAGAATTCAAGAGGTTACCAAGTCAAAAGGATTGACCTCTATCGAAATACAGACTTCTAAATATATGATATGTTATGATTTTAAATATGATTTCCATATAGTCAATTTAAAGTTCGCTATTCCTTGAGATGGAATATTAGGAATTGATTTCATTACAAAATTTAACTGTCAATAACTGACTTGAAACCGTCTGAAGACTGGCTTATTATTAGACCAAATAATCTGAATTATCCAATTTATGTTCCAATAACATACAGTTCTGACAAAAACTCCATAATTTTGCAAGCAAAATCTCAAGTTGTCCGAAAAATTCACCTATCATCAGATGAAGATAGTGTACTAACTCCCAATCATGAAATTAAAAATGGTATATCTGTTGCAAACACAGTTGCAACTACCAACAAGATGGACATAAAGTCGGGCGTCCCGACAGTAGAATACCCTGTACCATTACAACGCGCGTGCCAAAATTATATGAAAGAAGGAGATAAGACAAAAAACGGAAAGAAATGTACGTATAATGCAAATGTCTTCCACTTTAAGAGAAAATATGATAGCTCAGTGGGTAAATCTGCATAAATGTTTTGTGTTTCAGTCAATGGTCCGAGTTCGATTCCTGCCGCAAGCGGTATACACTTTTTTTAGTTTTAAAAAAATTAGAAGGTTTTTAAATACTATAATTATTTTGATTTACAGGAAAAAAATTTTAAAAAAATGTTGTTAATATTATAAAACAAAAAAAAAACTTGCCGCAGACGGGACTTGAACCAGAGACAATTTATTTTATTTAGCTTAGACGACTGCACCACGAACCAATTCGAAATAAGTAATCTTAATTTTATAAAAGTGTGAACATAACTAAAATATATAATGAACGTTTTGATTTATTTGGAGCCCTCTGCCTGGGCTGCCCTTGTGTATAAAGTAAAAAGCCTATATCTCCGCTATTTATGGCACCATCGCAATGAAATTTAGGCAATCTGTGTATTTTGATAAAATACATACAGGTTTAAAATATGGTTTACACGATTTCATAAAATTGGTTTTTTTTCAAATAGCTCCACCAAAGAGTGGAGCAGCAAAAATTTAAAAGGGGCAAGCGCCCTGGGCGCCAAATCTAAGAGGCGCTAAATCGAGTCCGACTAGCAATATATGTTTCGAGAATTCATATTATCCCGCGGCGCCGCGCATGTAACGCTCCCTATAGAATACAAGTGTAAGTGTTTTATGATGTGATCAAAAGGAAAAGGGACGCTCGAAACGTCATAATAAACTTTCTTGCTTAGAGAGAGAGAGAGAGAGAGAGAGAGAGAGAGAGCGAGAGCGAGCAGTATGCGTGTTAGGTTATGAGCGCGTTTGTTTACATACATTCCATTTAAGGCAGTGTTTTTCTATTGCAACATTTAATCAAGGTACTCATGCTTCGATGTTATTTATCAAATATTATTCACTGAACCTTCCATTTCTTGATGTTCTAAAAATATGTTTCTACTATTTCAAATTAGGCGTGGAAAACACAAAAATGAAACGAATAAAACCAAGTGGTGCCCAGTTCAAAAAAATCCGTGCAAAAAAACAACAACCCGAAAATTTGTCGAAAGAATTTATGTTAAATTACGTGAAAAGTCATAACAAGGAAACCTCAGACACCTCAAATTAAGCTATACTATGTAAGGATGCACTACGGCCGAGATATAAACTCAGCGGCCCAGAGTCCCTTCCAGTTAAATTTATTGAATCCCGGAGTCGCCGCCCGCACCCATGCCCGGAATTAATCCCAGCGGCGGGGTGCTTCTGTCCCGTCCTGCCCAACTCCGCGCCTGGAGGTACCCGACGGCGGCTGAGATGGGGAGGAGGGGCACAGCGGGGTGTGCAGGGGTGGCTGGTTGCCAAGGAGAAAGACAATATTTCACTAATTCATGTTTTGATTCATTTATTTTATTCTAGTTGTTGTTGTTTTCCCCTGCGCTCGTTTTCTAAGACTTAATTCCTAGCTTTTATCGAATCCCTCACACCATTTGTTTAAAAAAAGAGGGCAATGTAGGAAGCGCTGGGCGCGATGGCTCACCCGTGCTGATCTGGAGGACGCTCTTGAGTTAAAGGCGCCGATTCTTCAATTTCCTGGTAGTTATGGGGTCCTGTTTTGTCCTTGGGCGTGTCCTGGTCTTAATTATCGTCGTCGCAGGGGTCGTCGTCACTCAGATTGATCTTTTCACAAGTTTTACTGGCTGCTCTGCTGGCCTAATTACGAGTGATTTAATCGACTCCCTGTGTGGCCTAATTCTGCCATTCCTGGCGCTGTTCCGCATTCCGCACATTCTTTCGCCCGGCGAGCTTTCTGTCTCGCTCTTACTCCTGGGCGGCAGGTGGCCCATGCAAATTCCGTTTTTGCACTTGTGGCTCTGTCGGCGCCGGCGTCGCGGGCCTCTGCCCCGATCGCGGTCCCCGGCTTCCTCTGCTGATTGGCAACTTTGTGTTTCGGTCCTCCAGCTTTTCGTCCCGTTCCCTGAAGGTATTTCGGGAAATGTTGCGGGCCATGTTGCGGGCAATGTTGCCCGTGACGTCAGGCAATGTTGCCCTTGACGTCAGGCCTGGTGTGACCGGTGGCGAGGGCCCGGCCCTGTGATTTCCTAACGCCTACCACCTATCCTATTGGCAACTCCATATTTACAACGTCTTAACCCTACTCTTACCCTATCCTTACCCTATTCTTAAAATTAATCCCTAACTGC
Organism: Drosophila mayri; assembly: GCA_008042485.1. Lineage (NCBI taxonomy): Eukaryota > Metazoa > Arthropoda > Insecta > Diptera > Drosophilidae > Drosophila > Drosophila mayri. The sequence goes on along the minus strand of VNJN01006960.1, from coordinate 3,238 downwards.
CTAACTTAACCTACTATTTACACTTAAACTACTTGTATATACATTATTTACATCGTGGCGGCGGCCGATCGGCGACCGCCGTCACATCCCCCGCCTACTTACGGGTGGCCCGTAAGAAGACCCGGACCTTCCCGCGGGTATCGATTTGGACCCTGAAACGTTGGTTTCCCTCTTCGTCCAAATACCGGCGGTTCTTCGTGACTCGTACCCTCGCCCGCTCCTGAATCCTCCGTATGAGGGGCGCCGGTAAACGCCCGCCTGGCGTCACCCAGTCGTGCGGGGCCAGTACCCACGGGCTGGGAGGGGTTCTTGGCGCCCGTCGTTGCCCGGGCTCTCCTTCCTCCTGGGGGGGGATCTGCGTCTGGCCCGCCGTGGCGGCACCGGCGATCCCGCCGTCCCGGCCTCGCCGTGTGAGGAGCTGGCGGCGGCGGTTGCGCAGCGGCTTGGCGGGCACCGAGCCAGGAATGGCCCGGGGCCGAAGATGTCCTCCGGGGCCGGCGACCTCCTGTCGGCTGGTGGGGCCCTGGCCTCCAGCCTTCTCTGGTGGGGCTGTATGTTGATGTATGTTGCCCTCAGCCAGGGAATATCCCTCCCCGGGGTCCTCGGTGGGGTGGCCGTTGCGCTTATCAGCGGGGGCGGCCCGTGGTCGTCGCCCTCGGGTACTGGCACCAGCTCAGCCAGTGTCCGAGGCGACATGTCCCCGAAACATCGTCGGAGCTCCGCCTCCTGTTCCGCCGTAGTCCGGTGTGATCCCGGCTGGGGCGGGACCTCCCACGGGAGCAGGGTAGGAGAGTCTGCTGACGGCGGTGTCGACCACTCCTCCATAGCCATTTCCGCTGCTCGCGGTGGGGTCGCCTCCAGCCGCACCTGTCCGAACCTGACGTCCGGCTCGCCTCTTCGTCGGCCTCGTCCTCCGAGGAGCCGATCAGGACGACTACCTCTTCTGCGTGTGGCGGCGCGCCCGTGGCAGGCACCGTCATCAGCAACGGCGGGCCCCGCTGCTGCCGTGGGTCGCGTCGCTGCTCCCTTCCGACGTCCACATATAGGGGCCGTAAGATGTTCAGCGGAGCGGGCGCCTTCAACGGTCGTCCCCCGGAACCGGGCGTCTCCGACCATCTAGGTGGAGGCTCCTGAAGGTCTCCTCGACCGTGGAAGCTAGCCACGAGTAGTCTCGGGTTAGGGCGGATCTCCTGGTCGGGGTGCGTGTATCGCGGCCGTTAGTGGCGGCGGGCCCATGAGGGCGGCCGTCACTCCCACTCGAGTGAGGGGTTGGCCGGGAGGCCACAAGAATATTGGAAGACCCCTTCCCGTCATGGCTGTCGTGGTTCTGTGGGAGAAAAATCATTAGTTAACCCTAGTTATTTTTCCGGCGATGGTGTGCCCAACTTGGTCCCTAGATAACCCTAGTTATTTTTCCCGCGATGGGAATCTGACCCATTCCCCCTGATGTGTTCTCTTCGCCGTCATCAAGTGACTCTACGAATTTCTGTCTGTCGCGACAGAGTGTTCCAGGCGATACCGCCTATCAGGGTCCTCTGAACGCGGAGTTGTTCTCGGCGATCAGGGTGTCGTCTTCGTTTTCTTCCTCTACCGTATCGGCTTCCTCGCTGTGGTATGGTTTTAACTGGCTTAGACTGGCGGTCCGCTGTCTACGGCTGCCTGGTATGTGCAGTTGTACGATGTTTGGTGACGGGAACTTGGCGACTTTGAACGGCCCATCGTATTTTGCTGCCAACTTTGCTGCGAATCCTTCCGTGGCGTTTGATAAGGCGTGTCGCCGGACCAGCACCAATGATCCCACCGGCGGCTTCCATTCTCCCCGGCGGAGATTGTAATGTCGCCTCTGGTCAGTCGACGCACGGTCGGCATTGTTCCTGGCGACTTCGAAGATGCAGTGCAGCTGCCTGCTGCGCTCCGTTGGGGTTACTTCGGGGGTTCCACGTCCCGGAGTAACTTCGTCATACAAGGTATTGGGTAGCCGAGGTTCCCTTCCCTGGACCAGGAAAGCTGGGCTGAATCCCGTCGTGTCGGAGATACTGCTGCTGATCGCTAGTGATATCTCCGGGAGTAGCTTGTCCCATTCGTTCTGATCATTCCCATCCAGATACTGGGCAATCATGGTCTTGATTGTCCGATTTGCCCTCTCCGTCGGATTCTGTCTCGGCGTGTAAGGGGCTGTATGCTGCAATTCCATCCCTAAGGATTTGCAGAAGTTCCGGAATGAGCGACCCGTGAATTGGGTGCCGTTGTCGCAGACGAATATTCGAGGCACCCCGAAACGGCTCAGGATCCGTTCCCGGAATGCACGTTCCAGGTGTGCTCCTGTGGCTCTGCGTAATGGGATCAGTTCCACCCATTTGCTGAAAGAGTCAAGGAAAACTAGCAGGATCGTATTCCCCTGCTTCGATCGCGGTAGCGGACCGACGAAATCCGCGCAGACAATGTGGAATGGCTCTTCCACTTGGCGTGTGAACATGTGTCCCGCCGGCTTCTCCTGACTGACCTTGTATCTCTGGCAATTCAGGCAGTTTCGTACGTAGCGGGCGACGTCGCGAAAGAGTCCCGGCCAGTAATACCTCTGGGCCACGCGATTGCTTGTCTTCCGGACTCCCAGATGTCCGGCAGCGGGGATATCGTGGTTTTCCCGTAGAACCCGATGGCGATAATCCGCTCCTACACACAGCTTCCATGGTGTGTACTCCTCTTCCTGTGGCCTTAGCCCGATGCGGCGGTAAAGCTGTCCGCTTTCTTCCCTGTAATCCGGGAACTTGGCTGGTTCGGTCCGAACCTTCTTCAACATCTTTGTGAGCCACCTGCAGTTTGATCCTTGTACCTGTGCTTGCTGCGCTACTGGCAGCGGTTGGCGTGAGAGGGCATCAGCCACTAGATTCTGAGCTCCTCTCCGGTAGTGGTTGTCATACTGATATTACTGCAGCTCGAGCGCCCATCGAGCGATTCTTCCAGTCGAATTATCTATAGAATTTAGCCATTTCAAGGCCTGATGGTCGGTGATTACATCGAACCTGTATCCCTCGATGTAGCATCGCATCTTCCGCACGGCCCATACGATGGCTAGACAGTCCTTCTCGGTCACCGAATAGTTCCTTTCCGCGCTATTTAGGCGTCGGCTGGCGTAGGCCACCACTCGCTCCTGTCCGTCGATGGTCTGGGTCAGTACGGCTCCAATGCCGTACTCGCTGGCATCTGTTTGTAGCACGAATTTCTGCTCAAAGTCCGG
>VNJN01006957.1:0-27174 GCA_008042485.1 Drosophila mayri | reverse complement strand
CAGTTTTCAGGAGTTGTTATCGAGTTATAATAAAACTGATAATATCTTCTTAGCGCTTGATAAGCAATTTAATAGCCTTACGCTATTTAATGAGTCTCCAAGGCGCAAAAAAACTGCAACTGGAGTGCAGCATTGACACGGATCGTAACAGCCTGCGGTGGGCCCTTAGAATTAAATCCTGCTGTGGGATTAAACGTACCACCATTAATTTCCTTTTCGTACCTATGGGATCACAAATTTTGACCCCCATAGCCCCGTAAATTTATCCCCCAGGAGCTACCGGCCGATATGGGCACGCCAAGCACTCAGTCTGTCTTACCAGAAGCCCTCATTGCAATCCCACCTACGAAACAGATATTTGTTACGCGGCTCTCCCCTGGTCAAATATCTGAATGACATCCATTGCCTTTATATGAGGCAAAGTCAGAGCTGAAAATTTAAAATTAAAGTTGGGAAAATTCAAATTTTCTTACGCTAGGGATATTATATCTTTCAAAAACAAACAAACAGAACCAAATGATTTGCAAAACGCACCTTGTGGCCACGTCGTGTGTCCTGCTGGTTCTGCTGGCGGCGGCAGCGGCAGCGCAGTCGGCGACGGCGCAGATAGGAGTGCGGCCAGGTGGCAAGCTCATTGAACTGGACGAGGACAATTGGAACCTCATACTCCAGGGCGAATGGATGATCGAATTCTTTGCTCCGTGGTGCCCGGCTTGCAAGAACCTGGCTCCCACATGGGAGCGATTTGCCCGCCAAAATCGATGTCACCACCTCGCCCTCGCTCAGTGGACGCTTGTTTGTCACCGCACTGTCCACAATCTATCACGTTAAGGATGGTGAATTCCGTCAGTACCGCGGCTCTCGAGACGGCGATGCCTTACTCCACTTCGTGAAGAAGGAGCAGTGGAAGAGCATCGAACCATTGTCCGCCTGGAAGAAACCCGACACCATTCACATGTCCATTCTGTCCTTCTTCTTCAAGCTGCCGCACACACTGAAGGACTTCAACGGGCGCCTGCAGGCGGAGTATGGCCTGTCCACATGGGGATCCTACGCCCTGTTCGCCATCGCCACCATATTCGTGGGAGCTACTCTGGGCCTGCTGCTCGTGTGCCTTGTGGACTTTGTGTATCCACCCAAAAAATCGCAGCGCCAGAGCTTCTCCGAGTCCCAAGAGAATCTCGTTGCCGGCGTGGAAGATCTGGCCACCGAGGAGATCGAGGATGACGGTGAGGCCGATGAGAACGACGATGAGCAGCAGAATAGCGATGCGGAGGAGCAGGAGGAGGACGAGGATGAGGATGAAGAAAGCGAAGAGCAGGCGGGCGATTCACCATCACAGGAAAAGGAAGCTGACAGCGAGCCGGAGAAAGCCGAGAAGCCAGAGCCCAAGCTGGGCAGCGATTCTGCAAGCGCAAGCCCCGCAAGGGTGACTAGGTGCAGTCGGATCCCTCCAGGATCAGCCTTAGCGATCAGAAGCGGCAACAAAAAGACTAACACACACAGAATCGAGAAACACGGACCTATTAAAAAAAGTTATTTTAAGCAGATTCTAACTGTTTAGCGCACAAATCTGATTTTTTGCTTCTTCTCCCCACTTAATCCTAGCCAGAAAACTGAAAAGGTTGTAATGTAACTTTTTCAGTAATGACGGCGCCTCATGTATTTCTTATTATGTATTATACACTTTTAAGCGAAATCAAACGAAATCACTTTCATTTTGAGTTTGACCAGCATTGTATCTTGTGTTCATATCGATTTCCCTCACCATTGTGTAACGATAATCTTTTTCCTATTAAGCATTTCATTTGTAATTTAATCTCAATCAAATTGCAAATTGTATTAAAATAAATGTCCCAAAGGAATTCTTTGGCACGGTATGCTGAACCACATTCTGGCCAATTCTAAGTATGTTGTTGTCAAAGAATATGGAGGTAAGAAATATAAACGGCCTGTTGGAATAACTCTTTCTAAGCCCGATCTGACGATTGTGCCCTCTACATCCTCAGACTCTGTCCAAAAAAATAAATACTTATTTTTTAATCTCCTATCAAAATGCAAGAGGCTTGCGTAGCAAGCTGCATAAATTGTATTCTGATAGTCTTGCATTCAGAAACCTGGTTAAAGCCGGAGAATCTTAGCTCCGAAGTTTTTCAAGCTGCCTTCACGATTTATCGGCAAGGTCGGCCTGTCAAGCGCGGGGTGGGTTCCTCATAGCGGTAAACTCCACTCTGACGTCAGATTTATTAACTTTCGAGGAAAGCAACGAAGTTGAATTCCTTTGTGTGAAGCTATCATTTAATAGTCGCTTTGTTTTTATTACATGTTCCTACATTCCTCCATTGTGGGAACTTCCTATTTTTTGGAACCACCTTTCCGCCATTCGGATGGTCTCCAATATGCTTTCTAAGAGATCATTTAGTAGTCTTGGGTGATTTTAATATCCCTGGGGCTAATTGGTCCCTAAGTAGCTCCTCTAACACACTTCAATTCTCAAAACAACACGATTTTATTGCTGGCTTGTTTGACATTTCGCTGTCCCAAGTCAACCATGTACGAAACTCCTTAGAGCGCTTGCTTGATCTTTGTTTTGTCTCTGATCCGGCGAGTGTCAACCTGAAGTTCCCTATCATCCTACTTTCGATGTGACACTCGACATTGGGGCTGATATACAGAAAATATCTGATAGACCAGCCAAAAGAGTTTACTGCTTTTGCAAGTCTGACTTTGACCGGCTGAACAATTATATTTCTGACTTTAACTGGTCTGATTTATACATGTGCATTGACATGGCTGATGTCGTGAACATTATTTACAATGCGATGAATTCATTCTTCTCTGAATGTCTTCTGCTATACTATCCCTCTATTTCAAATAAACCACCTTGATTTACTAAAGAATTGAGTCGCTTGAAAAATGTAAAGTCAAGGCTGTACACGAAATTAAAAAAAATTGGTTTTCTTTCTTACCTCTCTAACTATATATCGGCACGGTCAAACTTCGCCGTACTAAACGCACAGTATTACAAAAACTATTTGACTCGTTGCAGGGTCCAATTTTCCCAGGATCCTAAACAGTTTTATAATTTTGTTAATACTAAACGTAAGGCAGTAACTCATCGTTTATTAATTTCGTTTGCAAACGCAACTGTAAAGAGCGATCAGGCTATTGCCTATCTTTTTGCAAAATTTTTTCAAACAACATAGTCCACTTCCACTGACCTAAATCAGATGTGTTCTTATAGCTTGCCTAGATCGAACTTAATTTTCTTTCCATGTTTAAACGAAAGCTCTCTTCTTTTAGATCATCATCGTGTAAAGCCAGTTTATCTGCCAGGTCCCGACGGAATACCGGGATGCGTGCTTAGGTATTGTGCCGATGCCCTGTGCTCGCACCTTCTAAAATTGTTTACCTTACCCTTAAAAACCTTGAACTTTCCCCTTATTTAAAAGGAATAATTCATTTTCATTCATTATATTAAAAAAGTTAAGAAATCGTAGGCCAATAACTATAGGGAAATCTCTAAGCTTTATTATAATACTCGATGACCCCTATGTAACTAAATCTTTATATATTTCCTTAGTTCGCCCTTAGAATATGGATCTTGCGTTTGGAGCCCACAGTATGGGGTCCAGAGTAAACGCATTGAATCGGTTCAAAAGAACTTTTTGCTTTTTGCTTTCGTACAAACCCTTAGTTTCGCGCCATTGTAGAACCTCCTAAGAACTGCATGATCCCTTTAGAGTCTGTGTGCAAGTTATAATGATTTGTATATAATCTCACATGCTGATAGTCTTCCTAAACTAAAAACTTTAATCCTTATCAACTTAGATCGCATGCGTGCAAACATTCAGGAAAGAAGTTAGAAAGAAGTTGTCTTGGGTTTTTGTGGGAAAAGGATGGGTGATGATTGGGTGATGTCTTTGGTGTTGTAGTTTTCAGTCAGGATGAGTAGGTATTTCTGAGTTTCCCTTGCTGCTGTGTCTGCTCTATTGTTGTAGCTTGGGATCCAGATTAGTTTGATTTTTGGGAAGTGCTTTATGATTTTTAAGGCTTCGTGGATGGCTATAATTTCGCTGGAGAGGACAGAGAAGTAGTGTAGAAGGAGGCCTGATTAGAGGATGTTATTATCGTTGGTTACGCTGTAACCAAGTATACCGTTGGATTTTGAGCCGATAACTAAAAAAAAATCTTCTTCCTCCGCAATTCTAATCTAATCCGCAAAATGGACTATCCATTTAAATCTGTAATCTATTCTGTAAATAACCTGTAAACAAATACGAGCGATTGGCAATAGCAGCTAATGCTCTTATCTAATAAGTTAACTTGTAGTTTAAACTATCTTCTTAGCTTTATATAAATAAAGAAAAATATTTGTATTCCTATCTTGAACGTTAGGTGAGCAACTCGAAATCTGCAACTAGAGCAAGTTAACGCATTTGAAATTATACAACAGAACACGCAGTTGCTTCTGCCACATGCAAATTCACTTAACCTCATATTGAATAGTTATGAACGGAAAAGGGTGTATAATTTGCAAGAAAAAGTTGACTGGATCTGAGGAAAGCTGGGTTCCTTTAGACGTTTGCGGCTGGTACCACTTTTACTGGACAGGCGTTGACGACGACTCACATTGACGCCTCTCGAACAATTACCGACAGAAAATTTTCCAACGATTCCAAATCCGTTGACAAAATAATTTGCGGAAGTTAATTTTGTAGAATTTTTTATGAGCATTTAAAGTTGAAAAATAATACCGTCTTTGAAACACACAAAACAAAAAGTGCAATTGGTTGCCTCTGAGGAAAAATTACACAAAAACTAGACTACCAATCGGAATGATTTTGGTTTGAAATTATAGATAAATACATTCATAAATTTTAAATTAAACAAAAATAACGGCAGTTTGGGTTAGGCTTGTACAGGTAAATTGTAACCTGCCAATTGTCCATTTTTAACACATTTTTTTACCCTTGCAGGGTATTATAATTTTAGTCAGAAGTTTGCAACGCAGTGAAGGAGACATCTCCGACCCTTTAAAGTATATATATTCTTGATCAGGATCAACCGCCGAATCGATCTAGCCATGTCCGTCTGTCCGTCTGTCCGTTTCTACGCAAACTAGTCCCTCAGTTTTAAAGCAATCTGAATGAAGCGTTTCAGTTAGTCTTCTATATACTCTCACTCGTACATATGTCGGAACGGGACGGATCGGACGACTATATCATATAACTGCCATAGGAACAATCGGAAAATTTTAAGAAAAAAAATCATAACTTTCTCAGTTTTCAACATATTTTCATCAATGTTACATATAGCCGTTTTATACTATTCCTGAATTTCGGTTTTAATTTCATGAAAATCGGCTGACTATATCAGGAAAATAAAAAAAATCATAACTTTGTCAGTTTCAACAAATTTTTTAATCAATGCTGAGATTTGGCCATTATTTATTATTTCAGAATTTCTACTTTAATTTTTTTTTAATCGACTATATTCTTTCTCTGCCATAGGAGCAACCGGAAAATTTTTAGGGAACAAATTTTTACTTTATCAATTTTTTTAAAAATATTTTCATCAAAGTTGAGAATTAGCCGTTTTACATTATTCCTGAATTTCGATTTTAATTTCATGAAAATTAGACAGCTATATCTTATAACTGCTATAGGAACAATCAGTGAAAAAATCATAACATTGCTGCTTTTCAACATATTTTCATCAAATTTGAGATTTGGTCAATATTTATTATTTTAGATTTTGTTTTTAATTTTATTAAAATCGAACAAATTTATCCTATAACATAGGATCAATCAGAAAAATTTGTTAAAAAAACTTTACTTTGTCAGTTATAAACATATTTATATCCTATATTTTGAGCCCATAAGGTATATACATATGTATATTCTTGATGAGAGTTAACAGCCGAGTCGATCTAGCTACATAAGTCCATCTGTCCATCTGTCCGTTTCTACGCAAACATGGCCATTTTGTATTATTCTACAATTTTGACTCTTTTTTTAAAAAATTATTTATATTATCGTTGCTGCACACTGCAGACTTTTAAAATCATGTGCCGAAAATTGGCGCCAAAAGCACGCCAAATTGATGCCACTCTCACTATTTGTTTACTTTCGATGTTAATAAGTGCCATCTACGTGCGATAAAAACAAGTATTAAATACAAATATAACGAGACTATATATTGGTTCAGATTAAGTTACGTAAGTAAATAAGTAAGCTGTAAGTTGTTTTTTTACTCAGCGAGATATGCCGCGCATATCTTCTGCGTTCTGAGCCGCACTTAGGCGAAGCCAGGCCCAATACGCTCGAAATGAATCGCAAAAAGAGCCCGAAACGCAGGAAATTCGGAAACTGCAGAGGAAATTCGCACCCGAAACACAATAGCATGCTCTCAGAAAAGGCATAGTGAACGGGTTCGAGCGCGCGAACGCCTAAATGATGCAGCAGCTCATTTCAGACTAGGGAAAATTCTGTCGAGCGACGGCGACAACAGGTGCGAAACGCTGCTGATCGTGCTACCAGGAGAGCAGTCCCAGAAGATCGAGCGCCAGAGAGAGTTCGGGATGCTGCAGCTCATGCACTCGCCCGTGAGAATCTGGAGACACGACGGCGGCAGCAGGTGCAAAACACTGCTGATCATGCTAACTGGAGACCGCTCGAAGAAAATCGAGCGCCAGAGCGTGATCGGGATGCTACAGCTCATGCACTCGCCCGTGAGAAACCGATGACACGACGCCAGCAGCAGGTGCATAATACTATAACTCGCTCTAATAGGAGATCACAGGGAGAAAATAGAGTGCTCGAGCGAGCAGGAGACGCTGAAGCCCACAGGATTACCAGAAATAATCCAATAAATCGGGCACGGGAGCAGGAAAGAAACACAATCAATCATAGGAACACTCGCCTTCAGCGGAGACTTAGGGAGCAGCAGATTCAGCAGATGGCAGAGGAACGACTTCTGATATATAGGTCTTTTTCCCCAAATCGCCAGGCTGAGTCTTTGAGGCAATCACAGCGAAATATTGCGTTTAGAGCCGATCTTTCCGCGGAAGAAAGAGAGGGCCAACGAGAACGCCATCGCCATAGGACCCGAGCCACTGCAAGAGAACAATATTTAAGAAACATTAAGATAGGACCAACTGAACGCTGTGTTCGCTGCGGGGGAACATGGTTTCCATGTCAGGTTAGTTGTTTAAATAAATTTTCGATATCTGCCAAATTTCCGAATATGAATGCGGACAACGCATTTTATTTAAATAGGAAATTCCCAAGTCCGAGCAAAAAATATCCGTTCTGTCGTCAGAGTGTTTCAAAAGGTAGATTACCATCCCTTTGCCTCGCAAATGGCTTTGATTTCCCAGATATCCCTGAGTGCCTTAAAAATTTAACATGCCTGGAGGAGCGCCTTATTTCTCCGAGAATTCCTTTTATGCGAATTATCTCCATAGGCTATGAAAGGCAATGCGGAATAAGAGGTGCAGTAGTTAATGTTCCGATTTCGGTACCTGATACTGTAAGCGCACTTCCCCGATCTAATAAGGAATTAGAGCAGCTTCCTGGAAATTTTACAGATATTTTTGAGCAAAATTTATTCGATCGGTACGTGCAAAGGCATGGAGACTTGGAATCGATATGCCTTGCAGAATTTGCAGCTTGGTATAAATATTCCAAGAACGTTCGATCAGAACCGTCCAACGAAGATTATAATGAACTGATCGAATTGGAAAGGGTTGAAGAAAATCCTATTGCTGACCAAAGCTTCCAACAGATAGATGGGACTGGTATGGTTAAAAGACGTAAGCATGCCTTAATTCTTAGATGGGTTCGCTTCAGCTTAAACTCATCTCCGTCGGATTATTTTAGAGAGCACGTAATGCTGTTCTTCCAGTGGCGAAGTGAAGAGACTGAACTAATTTCAAATGACAACGAAATGACATTCAGAAATAATTATGCCATAATTAAGCACAACAAAGAACAATATGATGTGTTTGATGATATGGAACTGGAGAGGGTTCTTGAAGATTTGCAAAATATTGATAGAGAAGATGCTGGACATCTCCTCAGGAACTGGCCTCTCAATATCTAGATGAAGAATTTAGGACCTTGGCAGTACCAAACGTCGGACAAAACATAAATATACTCCAAGATGACAATGTAGTTAGTAATCCAGAAGATGGCGAACTTCAACTTATTAGACTCCCCTCATTGGTATCTGATGACAACCTGTGCTCGCTTTCCAGGTCGCTTAACTTTAAGCAACGCCAGTATTATGCTCACGTAATGCATAATATAGCGGAAAAAAACGTTTTATGAATATGTTGGCGGAGGGGCTGGAGTAGGCAAAAGCAGACTGATTTCAACGATATATCAGTCAATAGGTTGTCGGGCTAATAAGCTACCGGGAGCAACTGATATAGCAAAGGTGTTATTTTGTGCTTCTACTGGAAAAGCAGCTTTTGGAATTGGAGGACTTACACTTCATTCCGTTTTCTCACTCACAAACATCAGGACCTTTAAGACCCTTAAGTAATGACTCCTTAAACACAATGCATTGTAAGCTAATTGACCTCCAACTAATTATTATAGACGAAATCTCAATGGTTGGATCAGAAGTTTGCAACGCAGTGAAGGAGACATCTCCGACCCTATAAAGTATATATATTCATGATCAGGATCAACAGGCGAATCGATCTAGCCATGTCCGTCTGTTCGTCTGTCCGTTTCTACGCAAACTAGTCCCTCAGTTTTAAAGCTATCTGAATGAAACGTTGCAGTTAGCCTTCTATATACTCTCACTCGTACATATGTCGGAACGGGCCGGATCGGACGACTATATCATATGGCTGCCATAGGAACAATTTAAAAATTTTTATCAGAAGTTTGCAACGCAGTGAAGAAGACATCTCCGACCCTATAAAGTATATATATTCATGATCAGGATCAACAGGCGAATCGATCTAGCCATGTCCGTCTGTCCGTTTCTACGCAAACTAGTCCCTCAGTTTTAAAGCTATCTGAATGAAACGTTGCAGTTAGTCTTCTATATACTCTCACTCGTACATATGTCGGAACGGGCCGGATCGGACGACTATATCATATGGCTGCCATAGGAACAATCTAAAAATTTTTAGAAAAAAAATCATAACTTTGTCAGTTTTCAACATATTTTCATCAAAGTTGAGATTTTTATATTATTCCTCAATTTTGGTTTTGATTTCATGAAAATCGGCCTACTATATCCTATAGCTCATCAGGAAAATAAAAGAAAACCCCATAATTTTGTCAGTTTTCAACATATTTTCATCAAAGTTGAGATTTAGCCGTTTTTTATTATTCCTGAATTTCGGTTTTAATTTCATGAAAATCGGCAGACTATATCCTGTAGCTTCCATAGAAATTATCAGGAAAATACAAAAAAATCATAACTTTGTCAGTTTGAACATATTTTCATCAATGTTGAGATTTGGCCATTATTTATTATTTATTTTCGACGTTAATAAGTGCCATCTACGTGCGATAAGAAACAAGTGTTAAATACAAATATAACGACACTATATATTGGTTCAGATTAAGTTATTAGATTCAGACAGTCAGTGATATAATTCAGTGCTGTATTTCTTAAAGTTTACGAAGGTAAATAAGTAAGCTGTAAGTTGTTTTTTTTCTCAGCGAGATAAGGAGGAAAATGCCGCGCATATCTTCTGTGTTCTGAGCCGCACTTAGGCGAAGCCGAGCACAATACGCTCGAAATGAATCGCAAAAAGAGCCCGAAACGCTTAGCACAATGCTTCCGTCCGCTCAGGAAATCGGAAACTGCAGAGGAAATTCGCACCCGAAACACAATAGCATGCTCTCAGAGAAGGCATAGTGAACGGGTTCGAGCGCGCGAACGCCTAAGTGATGCAGCAGCTCATTTTGGACTAGGGAAACTTCTGTCGAGCGACGGCGACAACAGGTGCGAAACACTGCTGATCGTGCTACCAGGAGAGCAGTCCCAGAAGATCGAGCGCCAGAAAGAGTTCGGGATGCTCATGCACTCGCCCGTGAGAATCCGGAGACACGACGGCGGCAGCAAGTGCAAAACACTGCGGATCATGCCAACTGGAGAACGCTCGAAGAAAATCGAGCGTGATCGGGATGCTGCAGCTCATGCACTCGCCCGTGAGAATCTGGAGACACGACGGCGGCAGCAGGTGCAAAACACTGCTGATCATGCCAACTGGAGAACGCTCAAAGAAAATCGAGCGCCCGAGCGTGATCGGGATGCTGCAGCTCATGCACTCGCCCGTGAGAATCCGGAGACACGACGGCGGCAGCAGGTGCAAAACACTGCGGATCATGCTAACTGGAGAACGCTCGAAGAAAATCGAGCGCCAGAGCGTGATCGGGATGCTGCAGCTCATGCACTCGCCCGTGAGAATCCGGAGACACGACGGCGGCAGCAGGTGCATAACACTATAACTCGCTCTAATAGGAGATCACAGGGAGAAAATAGAGTGCTCGAGCGAGCAGGAGACGCTGAAGCCCACAGGATTACCAGAAATAATCCAATAAATCGGGCACGGGAGCAGGAAAGAAACACAATCAATCATAGGAACACTCGCCTTCAGCGGAGACTTAGGGAGCAGCAGATTCAGCAGATGGCAGAGGAACGACTTCTGATATATAGGTCTTTTTCCCCAAATCGCCAGGCTATAAAGTATATATATTCATGATCAGGATCAACAGGCGAATCGATCTAGCCATGTCCGTCTGTCCGTCTGTCCGTTTCTACGCAAACTAGTCCCTCAGTTTTAAAGCTATCTGAATGAAACGTTGCAGTTAGTCTTCTATATACTCTCACTCGTACATATGTCGGAACGGGCCGGATCGGACGACTTATCATATGGCTGCCATAGGAACAATCTAAAAATTGTTAGAAAAAAAAATCATAACTTTGTCAGTTTTCAACATATTTTCATCAAAGTTGAGATTTTTATATTATTCCTGAATTTTGGTTTTAATTTCATGAAAATCGGCCTACTATATCCTATAGCATCCATAGGAACAATCAGGAAAATAAAAGAAAACCCCATAATTTTGTCAGTTTTCAACATATTGTCATCGAAGTTGTGATTAAGACGTTTTATATTATTCCTGAACTTCGGTTTTAATTTCATGAAAATCGGCCTACTATATCCTATAGCTTCTATAGGAACAATCAGGAAAATAAAAGAAACCCCATAATTTTGTCAGTTCTCAACAGCACAGGGAGAAAATAGAGTGCTCGAGCGAGCAGGAGACGCTGAAGCCCACAGGATTACCAGAAATAATCCAATAAATCGGGCACGGGAGCAGGAAAGAAACACAATCAATCATAGGAACACTCGCCTTCAGCGGAGACTTAGGGAGCAGCAGATTCTGCAGATGGCAGAGGAACGACTTCTGATATATAGGTCTTTCTCCCCAAATCGCCAGGCTGAGTATTGAGGCAATCACAGCGAAATATTGCGATTAGAGCCGATCTTTCCGCGGATGAAAGAGAGGGCCAACGAGAACGCCATCGCCATAGGACCCGAGCCACTGCAAGAGAACAATATTTAAGAAACATAAAGAAGGACCAACTGAACGCTGTGTTCGCTGCGGGGGAACATGGTTTCCATGTCAGGTCAGTTGTTTAAATAAATTTTCGATATCTGCCAAATTTCCGAATATGAATGCGGACAACGCATTTTATTTAAGTAGGAAATTCCCAAGTCCGAGCAAAAAATATCCGTTCTGTCGACAGAGTGTTTCAAAAGGTAGATTACCATCCCTTTGCCTCTCAAATGGCTTTGATTTCCCAGATATCCCTGAGTGCCTTAAAAATTTAACATGCCTGGAGGAGCGCCTTATTTCTCCGAGAATTCCTTTTATGCGAATTATCTCCCTAGGCTATGAAAGGCAATGCGGAATAACAGGTGCAGTAGTTAATGTTCCGATTTCGGTACCTGATACTGTAAGCGCACTTCCCCGTTCCTTTGATTCGACTCATGTCATTCAGGTTCGTCTTAAAAGAAAATTAGAGTATTCCCATAATTTTATGACGGAAACTATTCGACCCGCTCGGGTTCTTGAAGCTGTCCGTTATTTAGTTAACACTGAGCTTTACAGGAAGCACAATATTGCCTTTAATGGTGATTGGCTGACTCAAATGGGAGATCCAGCAGAAGTTCCTTTTATCGCTGATGAAGCTGACCGAGAGGTGGTGGAGCAGCTCTTACGCCAACAGCGCAATACCCAATTAAATCGACCAGAAGAAGATTTAAATCCAGGCGGCCATGAAACCCTCTTAGAAAATAATGAAACTGCACTTCAACGTATAGCTTTGGCCCCTGAAGAGGGCCGACTTCCAGCTTATTTAACACTAGATGAAGATGCAGAAGAACTTTCCTTCCCCACAATTTCTTGTCGTGCCGTATTTAAAGCTAAAACCACCTATGCAAGAAAAGCAAGGTCGCAGATTCGCTTTTATGATCGTCGTTGTGCAGTAGTACCTAAGGTACTTTACATGTTTTACATTCAAAATGCCATCTCCATTGCCCTACGCAAAAAAATCAGGTGCGGTAACTGCTGCCAATGTGATGGACAATGCGTTTGTTGACAACCTCGTACAACATGACGACGGCTATCACATTCTGAAAGGTCTCCGATCCGCCCCGGTTCATTGGGAGGCTGAGAAAAAAAGGTTATAGCCATGATCACGCAATTTGTCCTGCCTACGTTTTTTATAACATTATCCGCTGCAGAATCAAAATGGTATGAACTTTTGGTTATGCTTTCTCGATTATTGGATAATAAAAATATTATAGAAGACGAGGCAGCAGCTCTTTCTAGCTCCGAGAAAGCGCGTTTAATTAGATCTGACCCAGTTACATGCTCCCGATACTTTGACTTAAGGTTTCGATTATTAATTAAATTGTTTAAAAGTTTCGACATTTTTGGCGAGTACACTCTCGTCCATTATTATTGGAGGATCGAGTTCCAGCACAGAGGATCGCCCCACTCTCCAAAGCTCCAAAGCTGGAAGGTCCAGAAAACTCCGATCAAGTTGTTAGTTGATCGTTTTATTACCACAACCGGGGACGATCCTGAATTGCAAGAGGGTATTCAATATCAGCGCCATAAGCACAGTTCTTCGTGCTTAAGAGAACTGCGTGGCCAGGAATTGTGCAGATTTCAAATGCCATACCCTCCAATGCCTGAAACCATGGTTTTGTTTCCATTAGAAGACAATGAAGCCAATGTTGCATATTTTAAAAAATAAATGTTTAAAAAAATTAAGGAGCTTTTAAAGTCGAGTTCCGATGAAGAAGCAGCCATTTTTAATAATTTTGACCCTCTTAGAAATAACTCCCGAGCAGTATAAGTTCCAGCTTGAAAAAACCTCAAGTATTTCTCCGCCGCAAATTTTCCGATAGGTTGGTAAACGCGTATAATAGGGATATCCGTGGCCTACAAACATGGCAAACATAAATATACAATTTATCTTAGATGCGTTTGCCTGTTGTAGTTATATAATAAACTACATTAACAAATCCAACCGGAGGGTTTCGCAACTGCTTCGAGAGGCAATGACTGAAATAAGCCATGGAAATATTTCAGTCAAAAGAAAATTGCAACATCTCGGCAGCAAATTTATTAAGCTACGGAAATATTACCCCAAGAAGCAGCGTACAATATATTAGCACTACACATGTCTGAGGCAAGTGAAGGTAATATTTTTATAAACACTTGTCATCCAGATAAAAGGGTTCGCATAGTGCGATCTAATAGGGAATTAGAGCAGCTCCCTGGGAATTCAACAGATATTTTTGAGCAAAATTTATTCGATCGGTACGTGCAAAGGCATGGAGACTTGGAATCGATATGCCTTGCAGAATTTGCAGCTTGGTACAAATATTCCAAGAACGTTCGATCAGAACCGTCCAACGAAGATTATAATAAACTGATCGAATTGGACAGGGTTGAAGAAAATCCTATTGCTGACCAAAGCTTCCAACAGATAGATGGGACTGGTATGGTTAAAAGACGTAAGCATGCCGTAATTCTTAGATGGGTTCGCTTCAGCTTAAACTCTTCTCCGTCGGATTATTTTAGAGAGCACGTAATGCTGTTATTCCACTGGCGAAGTGAAGAGACTGAACTAATTTCAAATGACAACTAAATGACATTCAGAAATAATTATGCCATAATTAAGCACAACAAAGAACAATATGATGTGTTTGATGATATGGAACTGGAGAGGGTTCTTGATGATTCGCAAAATATTGATAGAGAAGATGCTGGACATCTCCTCAGGAACTGGCCTCTCAATATCTAGATAAAGAATTTAGGGCCTTGGCAGTACCAAACGTCGGACAAAACGTAAATATACTCCAAGATGACAATGTAGTTAGTAATCCAGAAGATGGCGAACTTCAACTCCCCTCATTGGTATCTGATGACAACCTGTGCTCGCTTTCCAGGTCGCTTAACTTTAAGCAACGCCAGTATTATGCTCACGTAATGCATAATATAGCGGCAAAAAAAACGTTTTATGAATATGTTGGTGGAGGTGCTGGAGTAGGCAAAAGCAGACTGATTTCAACGATATATCAGTCAATAAGTTGGCGGGCTAATAAGCTACCAGGAGCAACTGATTCAGCAAAGGTGTTACTTTGTGCTCCTACTGGAAAAGCAGCTTTTGGAATTGGAGGACTTACACTTCATTCCGTTTTCTCACTTCCAGTGAATCAAACATCAGGTCCTTTAAGACCCTTAAGTAATGACTCCTTAAACAAAATGCATTGTAAGCTAATTGACCTCCTATTAATTATTATAGACGAAATCTCAATGGTTGAATCCAAAACGCTAGGATATTTAGACCAAAGTCTTCGACAAATCTTTAGAAGCCAAGACGTAATTTTTGGAGGTAAGTCAATTATAGTGTTTGGAGAACTTAAGCAGCTTAGCCCAGTTGGAGATCGATGGATCTTCTTAGAAAATATTTCAAATCCATATAATATCCTGGCTGGGACTAAGCTGTGGAGTAATTTTAGGTTTTTTGAGTTAACCGAAATAGTGCGGCAGCGCGACGATCATGCTTTGGCCTTGAATAACATGTCTGAAGCAAACATGACAGATGTGAATGTGGAGCTTTTTAGGCAGAGAGTTGTCCCACCAACCGAAGTTCCTGATGACGCTATCCACTTATTTTCCTCTAATGAGGAGGTTAACAAATATAATTCCTTAAAGCTGGCTCAAATACCCACAGAAGAGTTCGTTTCAACTGCCATAGATGCCGTAAAATCAGCTAGCATGTCAGTACGAAACAAAGAAATAACTCTCAGAAATGTTCAAAAAATGAAAACGTCCGAAACCCAGGGACTGCCATACATGCTGCAACTCAAAACAACTGCTAAATATATGGTTACCGTCAATATAGACACAAATGATGGACTGGTAAACGGGGCAACAGGCCAATTAATGCAAATTGGCAACTGCATTGTTAACAACGTTGGATTGGTAACAAGACTTTGGATTAAGTTTTCAGATCCATCAGTTGGTGCCACGGCCAGTTCAAAAGTTAGGAGAAGTGATCACCCAGATTGGACTCCTATTCAAAAAACGCCTCGAATCTTTCAATGTGGAAGCTCAGGACATTCTTCGGTTGATCGGAAGCAATTTCCTGTTGTTTCTGCAGAGGCTATAACAATTCATAAAAGCCAAGCAGCGACCTACAGCAAAGTCGCAGTGCACCTTAAAAGGGGCATTAAGAGAGCTTCGCTTTACGTGTCTTTTCCTTTTAGGAGACTTTGTTCCGCCAACTAGATTTGGAGCTACAAATGTTAAAGCAGAGCTCGAAAGCTTGAGAGGTGAAAAGGTCTTGATAATGCCAACTCTATATATTATCACAATGTCAAGTCTTTTTGCGCTCATCGCGAAGACATTGCCAATGACAAAATTATTTGTTCTGATATCTTCTTATGTTTTGTTGAAACCTGGACTCTTCCCGAGGAAGACTACAATTTAAGCGATTTCAACATTATAGGAAGAATTGATAGTAATCGTTATAATGGTATTAGGAAAAACGGAATACTCTTATATTCTAAACAAAGTATTTCGCAAAATGTTCTATTTCTTTTTGAGACGAAGAAATCGACAAACCCTAGATCAACCTACCAATCGATTGCATTTAAATATCTCGACACTTCAGTAGTAATTGTTTATAGGAGTCCCGGGATTTCCTATTGCAAGATTTCGAAATGAAATTAAAGCCGTCGAAAAGGTACGCAGAAATGAAGATAATAATAAAATCGTGATATTGGGAGATTTTAATATCTGCAGATCCACAACGAGATATGTTCTGGAAGAAATTTTGAATGAATTTAATCTTTTCTCACAGAATAATTCTTCCACAACAAGACTTCTTACGGAAATAGATTGGGTATTTTTCAAAAATTTTCTGCCATAACCCATGAGACTCCTTATAGCCATCATGATGGCATTCTGTAAATATAGCTTGAAAGACAGGACTTTTATTGTTATTAGTTATATAAGTTGTAAGATTATTAAGGTTATAAGTAAATTAATTATATATATTATCTTCTAAATATTGCTTTGTAAATATGTATTATCTTCATTTAAAATATAAATGAAAAATTTTGAAATGTATTAGTTTATAATTAGCTTTAGTTCCCCCTCGTGGATTGAGACCTTGTCGTGGTGTGGGGGCTTAGTAAGTGAATTTGCAACAACAAATATCACTAAAACTAACCGCAATCCTTAAATATAACAATTTAAAATTACTTAATTTCTGCAAGGGTATTTAAACTTCGGCTTGTCGAAGTTAGCTTCCTTTCTTGTTCTGCCTAAAGTTGTTCAAACCTTCTGAACCCGAAGCACTTAACTACACTACTAACCATCAGTTCCGTGTATTTTTCCTGAACTAGAATCCGTTTAGAAAATCTGCGTTGAGCTGCGACTCCACATTTGGGAGCAAATCTAGTGAAACAACTCAGGTCAAAAAACACGAAATATGGATAAGAACGGTTCAGATGTACCCGTAGCGCGTAAGGGCATTTGCAGCGTTAAAATCGTGAATTTTTTCGTTTTGAATGGTTTTAAGACACGAAAGGATGAGGATGAGTTCAGATTTGCTTAAGCTATTAGAAATATCCTCAATAGATAATAAGAAAAATCGAAATTAAAAAAATATGTTTCTTAAATATTTTTTTACACTATTCAAAATATTTTTATTTGAGCAAATCAATATAAATAAAGCTAAATAAAAGCTAAATTTAAATCGTTTTCTATAAGAAAATTCGATTTTTTCATTTTGATGCCCTATAAATGGGCGAATGTGCCCACATTGTCCACTAGTTATATAAACATTACTGCAATTCATTGTCAAATGCCGTTTAAATTATTGGAGTATCCTATTTGGTTCAAAAGTTATGATTTTCGCAACGCTAAATGACATCGAGGCTAACGATGACAAAGGTAGCCCCAGGAACCCAAAGGACACTGCGATCACAGGTAAATACTACAAATCCAAAACTCATCGCCATGAATGAGCACATCGAAGTCCCGAATATTCTCGCGATTTAAGCGTCAACAAAAACCATATTATGTCCGACATGTTAGAAGGAGAGCAGAAAGGGCACGCAAAAGTGCACGTGGAATGGTCAAAGGTAACCATGTTGCTTCCTGGTCTAGTACCGGAAGTAATGCCCACGCTGAAAATTTCCGCTACCCAATGAAAAATCGGAAGCGAATACGCAATATTTGCGCCTCAATAGAAGCGTGCAACCTAGAAGCGCATTTAAACAACTCGATGCTTGTAAAAAAGTTGGGTAGAACAACTTCTAAATAATCACAAGCTAAGCTGGACGTTGCAGTTCCCGGCATTAAGTGGCTGCTTTTAGTGACTGGCTCTATCAAATAGCACAGGCTGCGTCGACAGTCGTTTTCTTACAAAGTTCTGTCAACACTCGCACTCGAATCACTTTCTGTCATCTCTTTCTCTCATCATCAACAGGTATGCAAAGAAAAACTCACGGTTCTTACAAGCTACCCTGGTACACTGCTGGGCTTAAAAAAATACAAAAATCTTAGAAACAAATTCTATAAACTTTTCGCTGAGCTTGGTAATGCTGCGGACTGGGATAGATATAGGCAGCATAAGCGTGAGTTTGAATTTCTAAACAAATTTCTTTATAACCAGTATATAGTAGACGTGGAACGGTAACTCTTAAGTAACCCAAAATCCTTCTGGCACTATGGTAACTCTAAAAAAACTACTTTCCATATCCCTTCTCACATTGCGTTTAATGGTTCATCGGCATCGACGGATTTTGAGGTTGCGAATCTCTTTGCAAAATACTTTGAGACAGTCTTTGAGCCAATCTCGGATTGCTATGATGCTGCATTGCTTAGTTCCGTGGCCACAAGCAATAATATTGGGTGCTTGCAGGTCTCTGAGTCGGAATGTCACTTCGTAGCGGAGTGTTTTAACGATTCCGCCTCTCACTTTTCCTATTGGAGCCCTAGCTAAGCCACTAAAATTAATATTAAACAAATCTCTTTTCGAAGGGGTGTTTGTTCAGAGATGAAAGCTGGCGTTAATTACTCCCATATATAAGTATGGGGCTAAAAATATGATTTCGAACTACAAGCCTATCGCTAAGCTTTGCAATTTATCCAAGATGTTTGAGCTAGTGGTGGCGATGCAATTGGCTTTTCTCTTGAGTAGGCATATTAGCCTTAACCAGCATGGATTTATTCCTGGGAGATCGACTTCCGCGAACCTAGCAGTACTTTATAATTACTGTACTAAAGCCTTTGCGAACCAGTGCCCGGTAGTTGTGGTGTATCCTGATTTTGCCAAAGCATTTGACAAAGTTAGTCATAGTATACTGTTGGCCAAACTTGAGAAAATGGGCTTCCACTCGTCTATGCTTAGCTGGGTGCGTTCCTACCTTAACGGCCGCATATATATAGTTGGTTGTAATGACCAATTCCCGCATTCTTATATAGCGCTTTTTGGGCTTCCGCAAGGGAGTGCCTTGGGCCCTTTTCTCTACATTCTTTTCATCAATGATATTGGATCTTGCTTTAAGAATGCTCAATATCTATTGTTTGCTGACGATCTAAGAAATTTTCAAATCGGTTAGATCGATTGTTGATTGTGACCAGCTTCAGAATGACCTCTATAGTGCCCTTAAGCACTAAAGCACTTGATTTGGGTGTTCTTTTTGATGCAAAGTTCTTTTTCGTTGAGCACATCAACTATATTATCCCCATACACATTCGCCATGTATGCTGAGCTTATTTTTTGCGTTTGTGAGGTCCAACATTGGGTATGCCTCCTTTATTTCGAACACGCCAGGGACCACACACGCAGGCCGCTTGAGCGTGTCTAAAAAATCCTATCGTTTGCCCTCTCATCCCTCAATTTCCTAGACCTTGATCCTTCCTATCCTGCTAAATATCGTCTTGTACGTTTGCCGTATACGTGTGATAGAAGGCACATTGCGGCTAATTTGTTTGTTTTCTATCTTATTTCGGAGAAAATTGATTGTCCTATCCTGTTGAGTTGCATAAGCTTTTGTGTCCCCAGTAGATGCCTGATCCGTGAACCCTTTGCCACTCCTACCTGCAAAACGAATTATGCTCTGAATGATCCTATAGTTAGGGCTTTAATTCTTATCAATAAAATTAACTCAAACATGCCGCTAGACCCCACCTCCGGTAGGAAAAATTTAAAGAAATTATTGTAGCAGCCAATTAAGTTACTCGTTGGCGTTTGCGAAAAAATAAATAAATCATAATGCCTTAAGACCTAGCCAGGCATTTGCAGTGCAGCGTCAGAGTAATTCAAAGTGCATAGCATGCGAATCTATAAATCAACCAATTCAAATCCAGAACCATGGAGCAGAGGTGGTTAGTTGCAAAAGTTGGAAAGGCCCGCTTCCGTTTCTTGAAGGTGCACCGAAACAATTATCGTCCGAAGGATTGCGGAGTAAACGGCTATACAGGGAAGCACTCTAATTGGCGCTCAGCCAATTATTTCTGCGTCGTCCGTTTTGTCCGATGCGGAGTCCAATTCTTTGGCTTCGCAATACCCCATAGAAAAACCGGCCCAGGGTCAAACAGTGCCCGGAATACCGGCCGTGGTTGGTAACAATTCGTTACGCAAGCTCCTCACAGCAGTCCCACCTTCGAAATCAATATTTGTTTCGAGGCTTGCCCCTGATCTCGCATCTGAAGATGTCCTAGCCTATATTCAAAGCAAAACATAAGCTGGAAATGTCAAGGTGGAAAAATTCAAATTTTCGTATGCCAGAGACATTTCATCTTTCAAGATAAATGTCTCATCCCAATTTTTTTACATTATTTGCTCGGGTGACTTCTGGCCCGATTACGTTATAATTAAGGAGTACGAGGCTCGAAAAAAGAGAGATCGACTTGCGGGAGTACAACTGCGCAGGCCGTCGCCACCCTCTGCGCCCACAGTTACACTTTCTGTCCCAAAAAACTAACCTCCTCCTTTATACTTTCCTATCAGAATACTAGGGGCTTACGCAGTAAGCTTTCTAGATTTTATTCGGATAGTCTTTCCTTCGCATCCCAGGTAATTGTATTTACTGAAACCTGGTTGAAGCCAGAGATCATATGCTCCGAAATTCTTCCAAGTAAGTACACAATTTATGGATTAGATCGCCAGCTCCAGCGTGGTGGCAGAGTTTTAAGTGCCGTTGACTCCTGCCTCATCTCTGAAGGGTTGGTTTCTAATGACTTTAGAGACATTGAATTTATCTGCGTTAAACTATCATTCACAGGTAGTTGTATTTATGTAGCCTGCTCCTACATCCCTTAATCTTCGGAAGAGCCAATTTATTGGAAACACCTTTCGGCAATTCAGGCAGTTTCCAGCTGGCTTTCTGATAGGGACCAATTAGTGGCTTTGGGTAACTTCAACATACCTGGAGCGCACTGGTCCTCTAATGGTGTGTCTAACGTTCTTCATACGGCGGCACAGCATGACTTTTTAACTGGCCTGCTCGATTTATCGTTATCCCAATTTAACCATATCTTTAATTCTTTAAACCGCTTACTTGATCTATGCTTTGTCTCCGATCCTGTAGGTGTAAATCTAATTAGAGTTCCTCCAATGACACAACCTGAAGTTGTAGCAATTAAATCTGGTAGTAGATTAAAAAGAGTCCGCTGTTTTCGAAAGGCTGACTATCAGAGGCTAACACTCTAATAACTGAATTTGATTGGTCAAAACTTCACACGAGCTCGGACGTGGTATCTGCCGTTGATATCTTTTACAGTGCCATGAACTCATTTTTCTCTTTATGTGTTGCCGAAACCTACCCGTCGGTCTCTAACCAATTTGGTTTACCAAAGAACTGACACGTTTGAAAAACGCAAAATCTAGGCTTTATAATAAATATAAACCCACTGGTTCAAAAACGGCTTTCTCATCTTACCTAAGTGTTCGATCTAATTTTTCCGTGCTTAACGCTCAGTGTTATAAAAATTATTTGACTCGTTGCATGGTCCATTTCACGCAGGACCCTAAACAGTTTTATAACTTTGTTAACTATATACGTAAACCCACGTTATATGCTCCCTCGCTGTCATTTAAGAATACTACAGTAAATTCTGATCAGGCAATATCCAATCCTCATTGCTGAGTTTTTCAAAACTACATATTCGGCCTCAAAATCTTCAGATCATACATTTCCTCCAGTTATGCCCAGTTCCTCCTTAATCTTTAGTCCTATTTTAAACGAAAGATCACTTATTCGTGATCTACAACGTGTTAAGCCAGTTTATTCACCAGGTCCCTTTGGTATACCGGGCTCTGTGCTTAGGTATTGCTCCGAGGCGCTGTGGAACCCCCTTCTGAAATTTTTTACCTTATCTTTAGAATTGTCAGAATTTTCCCCTATTTGGAGGGAATCATTTGTTATTCCTCTCCACAAAAAAGGTAGCAAATCGGATGCCAGTAACTATAGAGGTATCTCTAAGTTATCTAAGTTATCCCAAAACTTTTCGAGAATGTAATCGCTCCTCACTTGAAACATCTATGTAGATCCGTCTCTCGCCATGTCAGCATGGTTTTAGGAGGCTAAGATGAACCACGACCAATCTTCTTTCGTTTTTAGGGGCTTCCAACAAAACTCTCAAACCGATGTAATTTACACGGACTTCAGTAAAGCTTTCGACTCGGTTAATCATTCTCTTCTGGTTAGGAAACTTGATTAAATGGGGATTCCTAGTGATCTTCTTAAGTGGATTTCGAGTTATCTAAGTGACAGGACCCAAAAGGTTCTGTTCAGAAACGTTCTATTCAATAGCCTCAGGGTCACATCCGGCGTCCAACAGGGTAGTCACCTTGGACCACTGCTATTTACGTTGTTCATCAATGATTTGCCGCAGGTTTTAACCAAATCCAGAGTACTCATGTATGCTGATGACGTTAAACTTTGCCTGTAGTATAGGGACAGTTCTTGCCAATCTGACCATCAATCGAATCTTGATAGCTTACAAGCATGGTGTCATGCTAACGACTTACATCTCAACAACTCTAAATGTAAACTAATGACATTTTCACGTGTCACTCCCCTGTTTGCCACTTATATGCTTAACA
This sequence comes from Drosophila mayri, assembly GCA_008042485.1. Classification (NCBI taxonomy): domain Eukaryota; kingdom Metazoa; phylum Arthropoda; class Insecta; order Diptera; family Drosophilidae; genus Drosophila; species Drosophila mayri. The sequence continues at coordinate 4,488 of VNJN01006957.1, read as the reverse complement.
ATTGCTCTTTGGAAAGAATTTCTATTGTCGATGATCTGGGTGTCCGCCTGGATCCTAAACTTTCGTTCTCAAAACATATTTCTTGTATGGTTAACAAAGCCAGAGGCATGCTGGGATTCGTTAAAAGGTGGTCGAAGGAATTCGATTCTCCTTATGTAACGAAGACTCTCTTCACTTCGTTAGTTCGCCCTATATTGGAGTACGGTTGGTGTGTCTGGAGTCCTCAATTTGGAGTCGATAGTAACCGCATTGAATCTGTACAGAAGAACTTTTTCGCCCGCCGTCGCCTACCCTGGGATGCCAATCGTACATTACCGTCTTACTCTAGTAGACTCCTCCTACTTAACCTACCTTCTTCAGCTAACCGTAGGACGATGCTTGGCGTCGTCTTCCTACATAAACTTATTCACGGAGATGTGGAGAGCCCCTACCTGTTGGGCCAGCTCAATTTCCATGTTCCCAGTCTTTCACCTAGAAACTTTATCCCTTTAGTAGTTAACCACTGTAGGCGTGAGTTTGAAGTACATGAACCCTTTAGGGTTTTATGTACGGAATACAATCGCCTATTTAGTAGTATTGAAGGCATAGAAAGCGTTCAAAAACTAAAAACCGTATTGCTTGTAGTACTCGCCCGTAGTATATCTTGAATCTTCTCGTTCTATTCAAACTTTTATTTCTCGCGTCTATCTAGTACGCGTTTCGTGCCGTAAATTTGCCGGAAATTTGCGGTGCGGAAGTACCGGGCATGCGGCACGCACTTGTGGCAACCCGACGAGGTAATTATGTTGGGTATGAGGCAGAAACTGATTAAAAACAAAGCAATGCATCAGAACGGCGCCAGGAAACGCTGAAGTCCTGATCAAATTAAGCCGGCGGCTTTATCCTGCGACGGATTCCAGATCGTTGCAGTAATTGGATTCGGAGATGGAGCTGGAAAGGAAGCACACGGGGGCTTCAAGAAGTGCGATCAACAGGAATACATACCAAGACCTCAGGGTGCGCAGAAAATGGAGAGGAACAATGCAGAGATAATGCTCGCCAACGAGGCACGACAAGAAAACAGGCAAGTATTGGAACAAGTTCAAGGAGTCAACAACGCCGCGACTCACAAAATATACATAGAAGACGATAAGCCGATCAAGCAGAGGTACTACCCAAGGGACCCGAAACAACAGGCAATAATCAACAAACAAGTGGATGAGTTACTTGCTTTGGGACTCATAGAGAAATTACATTCACGGTACCGGGACGCATAGTTTCCTGGGAATGGTTTCTACAAGACTACAAGAGCTAATTAGGAAGGAGCAGAAATTCAAATGGACGGAGAAACACCGGAACTCATTCGACAGCCTAAAAGAAAGTTTAACGCAAGCACCAGTGTTAGCTACATACAGATGCCAGCGACTTTGGGATAGGAGCAGTGCTGACGCAAGACGCCGAAGACGGAGAACACATAATCTCGTTCGCAAGCGGGGAGTTAACCAAGATGGGACAGAAGTACAGCGCAGCGAAGAAGGAATGCTTGGCTGTTTATTGTGGCATCGAGAAATGTTAAATGTACCTAGATAGATACCCGTTCACAGTGATAACGGACCATATGACGTTAAAATGGTTAAAATCCATCAAGAGTCAGGCAGAGAGAGTGGCTAGATGGGCTCTGGAGCTACAGTCGTACCAATTCGAAATACAATATATAGAAATTAAGCTGAATGTGGTGGCGGATGCTTTGTCGAGACTACCACCAGTGGAAGTGAAGGTATTGAGGCACCAGGATGACTGGACACAACAGAAGAGAACGAGGAGTACTGCACGGAAGGAGGGCGAATGTACAAACTGAACAAAAGCAAGCGAGACCAACACCCATAGAAGCTATGCATTGCATCAAAGTTAATCCAACAAATACTAGCGGAGAACCATAGCACAGCAGAAGCAGGATTCCTGGAGACCTTCAAATCGATGATAAGGTTGTGGAACCGGTCTTTCTGGCCAGGGTTGACACGAGAAGCAAAGAAATTCGTCAGATCGTTCCAAAGCTGTCAGCAATACAAGGTAACACAGCAAAGGGCAGCAGGGAAAATGCCTACCAGAGTTCCGGATGCACCATGGGAAATAGTATGCGTCGACTTTGTTGGGCCGCTTCCACGAATTACGCACGGGAATACAATATTACTAGTGATTGTAAGCTCGAAATGGGTGGAGTTAACGACAATACGACAGGCAACGACAGAGGCATGTCTAAGGGTATTTCGAGAACGAATAATGTCAAGATTCGGAGCCCCGAAAGGTGTTATATCGGACAACGGAGTCCAGTTCGCAGAACTGTCGGACTGTCACTTTGCAGCAGAGTGTTTTAACGATTCCGAAAAGTTTTATAGTGATGGCCTTTCACTTTTTCTATAGGGGCCCTAGCTAAGCCACTAAAATTAATATTTAACAAATTTCTCTCCGAAGGGGTGTTTGTTCAGAAATGGAAGCTGGCGTTAATTATTCCCATATTTAAGTATGGGGCTAAAAATATGATTTCGAACTAAAATCCTATCGCTAAGCTCAGTAATTTATCCAAGATTTTTGCAAGCATTTGATAAAGTTAGTCATAGTATACTGTTGGCCAAACTTGAAAAAAATGGGCTTCCACTCGTCTATGCTTAGCTGGGTACGTTCCTACCTTAATGGCCGCATATATATAGTTGGTTGTAATGACCAATTCTCGCATCCCTATATAGCGCTTTTTGGGCTTCCGCAAGGGAGTGCCTTGGACTCTATTTCTATATTCTTTTCATCAATGATATTGGATCTTGCTTTAATAATGCGGAATATCTATTGTTTGCTGACGATCTAAAAAATTTTTTAATCGGTTAGATCGTTTGTTGATTGTGAAAAGCTTCAGAATGACCTGTATAGGGTCGTTGGTTGGTGCTCGCTCCACAAGCTGCCACTTAACCTCAGTAAATGTTTCGCAGTTACATATAGCAAGCGGCTCAGCAATTCCGTCATTCACTACTCGATGCATTCGACTATGCGGCCCCTGAGCACTGAAGCACTTGATTTGGGTGTTCTTTTTTATGCATTTGTGAGGTCCAAGATTGGGTATGCCTCCTTTATTTCGAACCCGGCAGGGACCACACACGCAGGCCGCTTGAGCGTGTCCAAAAAAATCCTATCGTTTGCCCTCTCATCCCTCAATTTCCTAGACCCTGTTCCTTCCTATCCTCCTAAATATCTTCTTGTACGCTTGTATCTGTGTGATAGAAGGCACATTGCGTTTATTTTGTTTATTTTCTATCTTATTTCGGGAAAAATTAATTGTCCTATAGATGTCTGAGGAACCGTAAGCCCTTTGCCACCCCTACCTGCAAAACGAATTATGCGCTGAATGAGCCCATAGCTAGGGCTTCAATTCTTATCATTAAAAAAAAAACTCAAACATGCCGCTAGACCCCACCTCCAATATAAACAATTCAAAGAAATTATTGTAGCAGCCAATTAAGTTACTCGTTGTCGTTTGCGAAAAAATAAATAAATCATAATGCCATAAGACCTAGCCAGGCATTTGCAGTACAGCGTCAGACTAACCCAAAGTGGCTAGTTGAAAAAGTTGAAAAGGCCCGCTTCCGTTTCTTGAAGGTGCACCGAAACAATTATCGTCCGAAGGGTTGCGGAGTAAACGGCTATACAGGGAAGCACCATCCACAACTCCCCTCGGGAAACATTCCAAACACATCCATCAAATCGATGAACCAACAACATATAACCCACCTGTGACGGTCTGTCAGCTTCCACGTGGCGTAGGGATGGCCAGGATCCGTTCAGCGAATTATTTGATTCTGGCGTGGTTACTGAAATGGGTGCAGGAGATAAACCGACGCCAGGAGAGTACACGAGTTGGGTGTATATGGCACCAAAATCCGAACTGGCAATATACGCTAGGGAGTTCGATTCAGACCCGTCAGGCAAAACGGAAGAGTTACGGATGGATCTATCAGTGTTATCGAAGGGACCAGACCATACGGAAAGTGTGAAACAAAAGTTTATGCTCTTGGCAGAACGACATGCCCGTTAGAGGTCTTGGAGAAGAGGGAGCAATGGGCAACAGTATACGGCATACAAAAGGATCAATTGATAAAGACTAGCAGAAGAGATGAAAGACATCTCTTTTGAGAACGCAGCACCACCCGGGCAAGTGGCACAACAACAAATAGAGCCGGAAATTTGCGTGCGGTGCGGAAGTACCAGGCATGCGGCACGCACTGGCAACTCGACGAGGTAATTCTGTTGGTTCTGCGGCAGAAACTAATTAAAAATAAAGGAATGCTGCAGGACGGCGCAGGGAAACGCGGAAGTCCTGATCATATAAAGTTGGCGGCTTTATCCTGCGACGGATTCCAGATCGTTGCAGTAATTGGATTCGAAGATCGAGCTGCGAAAGGAATAGTGCACACGGGGGCGTCAAGAAGTGCGATCAACAGGAATACATACCAAGACCTCAGG